>ML811281.1:36199-53187 GCA_009831015.1 Picea engelmannii
TGGGCAAGCAATTCCCAGTAGGGGAGATTGTAATGTCCCCCACCTCTTGACAAGAGGGTTATAGAGACTTAGTAGTATAGATGTCCCCACTAGACTATAGTCTCATGAGAAATTGGGGACTAAGAGGCTCCAAAGTGTTCACTTATGAATAATGTTATAATTTTAAAGTGACTTTGGGAAAAATGTGAAATAAGTGGAAAAAGGCCACATGAAGAAAACAAAGGAAAAGAACCTTAGAAGGTGGTCAATTAACTTAAGTGGAAATTAGATCAGAGGTATAAAAGAAAAAGGAGGGTGCCTCACTCCTCATTCTTGTCATTTCACTTTTGCATCTTGAGCTCTTGAGCTAAGGACGTTTTGAGGGTTTTGGGAGAACAAACCCTAAAGATTAGCTCGGTGGTCAAAGATTCCACCTTTCTCGATCCAAGCTTGGTCTAGGAGGTGGAAGATCCCTCCCTCACCATTCTACTCAGTCACAAGTAGATCTTACATGGCATAGGAAGAGAAGTACGCACCAATGAAGGGTTTCCAGCAGAAGGGCACACCACTTGAGGAAGAATAGTTCGATCTAATGAGAGGAAAAGGCATTTGGAGGTCAGACCTGTTGGGAAATGGTTGTTGGGCCTAGGGCGCCTTTCCTAGCACATTTTGGAGGAATTTTCCTTGCCTATCTTTTATTGGGGAGCTTGGCACGAGTTCTATAGGAGGAGGGTGCACTACAGTAAGGAGATCTAGTCATTTGGTGTTTCCAAACACCTCTATTCAACAAGAAACTCATCCAAGGGGTTTATCTTACTCAAATCTACTATCCTTGGGGTTTTGGAGGGATTTGGAGCCCTAGAGGAGGAAGGCCAAAATATCGAGAAGCTACAACCAGTAGGAAGTGCGCAACTCAGCTAGACAGAGGAGCTCCAGCCTTAGAAAAGAAACAAATTGATCTTGTCCCTATCTTCTGGTGATTGTGATGCCTTTGGAGGCTTTTCTCTTCAGTACTTGAGCTTATTGGAGCCTTATTCATTCCATCTTTGATATTCTATCTCTATCTATCTAGATCTGCAGATCTTTTGTATGAAGATCATCTACTATCTAAATAAAGGTCAGATCTGAAGTTGTTGAGTTCTTGTCTAGTGTTCTATCTCTGTACATTGTTATATGTGTGTGTTATTGTGCTATGTCCATAGATTTTATGTTATAAATCTCATGAAAAATCCTTCAGCACAACTTTGGTGAAGAAAACCTGCATAACACACTTAAACACTCAAACAAACAGTCAAACAACCTTTGTTCCTTGGCAAAATCAGCTTGGGAACATTATAGAATGTAGCTGGAAAAAGATAAAAGCCAAATCATAACCTTCCAAATGATCGCCCAAAGAGGTCTTGAGAACAATGAAATGTTTCTCCTATAAATTCAAAGACCTGCAAAAGCAAACACATATATATAAATGTTCCACTTGTTGAGGGATCTACACAAATGTGTTACAAGCTAGACTTTAACCCCATGGCACTCTACGTACCTCTCCCTTCAAGTAACATTGTGGTACTGCCTCCCAAGATATATGTTACCCCATAGGGAGTACCCAGTTGTTTTGGACCTTAATTAATTAATGGCATTAAATGGGTTTGGAAAAATGATGCATTGAAAACGAAGGTGCGACACACCCTCTACAAAGGCACCCATAAATGAGACACCATGATCCCTTGTATGTCATGAACCCCATGCGCAAAATACTTGCCCTCATCCACTTCATCTTCTCCACATGGCTTAGAGGGGGGTCCACCTAGGAAACACTCCTTGACTTAGGGAATGATTCACCCAATAGGTCACTTTGTCGCATACCTAAACTTGGCAAGTTGCATAGGGTCTTTGAGCACTTATTTAATTTGATGAGGTGGTTTTTGATGCACATGCTTAGGTGACTCTTTTATTGATTTGATTTACTTATCATGATACATTTGACTTGAGATCCTTGGAGGGCATATTCATTATCTTCGCAAGACCTTGCTTGGTGGACAATTTTGGAGGAACAAGACTAGCTTGGGATTCCTTGGGCATGAAGACGACATGTTGGATACGATGGCCCGCACACCAGATGATGATGGTAGCCTTTGGAGGCTTGAGAGACACCTTGGATGACCTCTCTTAGCCCTTCATCACCCCAACAACTTGCCTTTGGGGGATAGAGCGCTACATCTTAGGGCTTTTCGTTTTGTTTGGGCAAGGGTTTTGGTTGTGGTGGTGTTGGCTTGACACTTGGCACTTTTTTTACGAAGAGAAGCCTTAGATTTATGGAAGAGACCCTAGCGCACAAGGAGGAGGCCTTTGGAGGCCCAACGTTTCATCTCCAAGCTCAAATGACTTGCTCAAAGTGCCAAACGTTGCCCTAGAAGGGGTGATGTCATGCCTTTTTATGGATTTTCTCATGTGCAAATTGAATTTAATGTTGTAAAGGGGCAAAATAAAGGGAAATGTCTCCCTTATTTTGTGGTTTACCCTAAGTTAAGTGGACAAACACTTTATAGGAGTTTTGTATAAATAAGAATCATTTCATTTCATTTTAAGATATAGCTCTCCCATTGTGAGAAGACTACTTGGCTGAAATTTGCACCCCTCTTGGGAAAATTCATTCTCTCTCTCTCTCTTGTGATATGGTTTATCTCTTGTCTTATGGAATGAAGTGGTGCACTATCTCTTGGAGGTTCTTTCTCTTGCTTTGGTAATGAAGAATGCTTGGTAGCTAGGGTTTGTCTTGGCATTTTTTGGAATTGGTAAGGAGAATCTACACTTTGTTAGGTTTATTTCTTGTTCCATGGTTGTTATAGGCTAGATCCTTGGAGCAGTATAAGGGAATACACCCTCCACCAAGTTTTATCATTATTGTTTGTTGAAAAGGCTATTGCAAAGGTTGCTAGGAGGAGTAAAAGGGCTTACACCCTCCTAGACTTTACCTTGTTGGGGTTACTATCTCAAGGGAGTAAAAGGGCTTACACCCCTTGAGATTTAGTAGGCCTAACCTAAAACAAGAAGACTGCATAACCCATTTGGCAAAGCACTAATCATTTATTGCATTGGATAAATAAATTAGTTGCATAGGTAAACGTAATTTAGAGAAATATTGATTTTGTTCAAGTTGGAATCTTTTCTTGATGCTTTAAGCTTGCTAAAGCCTCTAGGGCGTCTTGATTGTCCTAGTATACTTCGAGCTATAACTAAATAAAGCTACAACCATTAGGGCTGCAGCAAATCACTCTATATCTTTGAATTTAACTTGTGTTTCAACCGTGCAAATTTGTTAGTAAGCCATCACTATCTTTCTACTACTAATTGCTGAAATTTTTGTTGGATTACTTGTTTGTTTTAGTGGTTGAAACTTGCTTATGTAGAAAATCTTTGCTACAGCCATTTGGATGTTACAAACATACTCTGAAAACATCATACAACAACCCTTTAATACCACTAAAGTTTGTGCTAAAGTATTGGGAATTAATCTACATGTTGTGTGCTTCATCTCTCAATAAATCTTTGATGCTTTGAGTGGTTAAATCTGCAGTAATTAGCTTTATTCCTTTCTGATATATACTCTTGTTTACTGTTGTAGTTTGGGAAATCAAGCTTAACTTGCTTGTCCACTTAGTCTTTGAGCTTGTATACTTGTCTCTTCTTGTTTCTTGAGCAGGCACAACTATCTTCCACAGGTACTCAAGCACTTGGAAATCATTAACCATCTCTAAGACTTGTTTCCAAGAAACATTATCCACTTAGTAGTTTGACCTATAGGGGTATCACTTCCATAACCTCACTTTCCATCTCATTTCCCCCGAAGGTCACCCGGGATTCCCCCGTTGTGTTGGATTTCTCCTTCACTGAAGCGAGGGGAGGGTTCATCTAAGGTGACAGTGGGTAGACTCTCCCACAGTTATCACCATCTCATGGATTGGGTCAGGATTTTCCCAACCTACAGTTTGAGCGATAACAGGCCCAATGATACCCAACCTTGTTGGATGTGAGATAACTACCAATGAGGCTAACGACTACCAAGGTGATCTACTTCTGGGCCATCCGAAGATAATGTGTCGAAGTCGATACATGATGACCGGCTGAAAAGAAGAGCAAGGATGTCTCTCTTCCCTCAACACGAAGAGATAACTCAAGAAGGTCAAGATGAAAGAACCAGGTACCATATCCCTATTGCTAGAGAAGGGGGAGGACTCACTCAAAGAAAAGGAATCAGTGATAAGAGATGAGGAGAAAAGACATAAGAAGACTCAAGACACTTATATGTCTCCCCAAACTACCCCTCCTAAAGGCTCAATGCTTTGGGAACAATGACAAAATGGGACCCCCATCCAGACTCACTCTAATGATAGACACAAAGGCACGACATGTGAAGGATTTGACATTCAAATTTTATCCCAGGAATAATAGTTATGGACAATGATTTATTCAAGAAAAGAAAGACACACAAGACACGACCACATGCTAATATAACTAGGAAAAAGTCAGCAACACTTAAGCAAAGACTGAAGTAAATAACTAAAGGGAAACGACATTGCAAGGGAAAAGTAAATTGTTGTTCTAAAACTGTAAAAAATCGTCAATAAGGAAAGACATCATGAAAAGACAATTCTGAAAGGAAAGACAACTACCCTAAACACAAAAGTTTTACCTCTAAGCTACCATGATTAAATCATCATACTCAAAGAACCAATGTAACCATGTAGCCAAATGATCATCTCATCGGGAGAAGTCAACAAAGTCAACCTTCGAGGGGGGCCAACCGTGAAATCTCATATGACCCAAATCTGCCTTGATGTACTTGCTAATGAAGGCATGGTTGAAGGTTGTTGGTTGATTGAAGGTTGTTGGTTTGGGTTTGGAACATGGTATTTCAACAGTAACAAGTATGAATGCATGAAAACCAAAACTCTTGGAATCTACCTGCTGAAATACCTTCATCATCCTGAGCTCAACTGGATCATGATGAATCTTAATATTTGAGCCCTGATCAATCTTAGGATCCTGAAGAACAACCACGAGATGCAAAATCATAGACAAAGTGTACGAGACATCATCCTCTGGTTGAACCCAACTTGGCTCCTCGTGTTGTAATGGTATCAGATCAAGTTGTTCCTGAAAAACTGATATGATAGGAAAGGATGAAGCCTCTACTAGGATGGGCACGGATGAAATCTCTTGTTGATTGATCTCTAGTATCTACTTGGTTAACATGTGGTTCCTCCTCTTGAAATTTTTTATCCTTCTGAAATTTTTCATCTTCACTAATGGGAGGAGCCAATGAACACTCCTGAGTATTAAAATCTTCACGTTTATCTTGTTGGACCTCTGTATGTGGTTCAAATGGTGCAACTATTGGTTCCGGATCATCTAAAATTGGGCTATCACCCTCTTGTTCATCTCTGGGAACTTAACACAGTGCAAGTTGTGGTTCATCTTCAATAACACAAAGTTCTTACACTTTTGTAACAACCAATGGTTGAAGATCATCGAGTGGAGTTACCTTCACTGGTTGGTATGGGACATGGATTAGAGGGAGTTTACAAGTTGCAAGGTAATTTCTCTCTAACTTGATAGCGACAACTTGCCCTTCCTCCATATTTTGAGGGTCTTCATTCCTGAGAAAAACATCAAAAATATCATCAAATGCCTCAAGATAATAAATCAAAGAAGCATCTTCGTTAGGCCTTACTCTGTAAGGAATTCGATTGTAAAATTTGGAAAAACTAGCATTAAATTGGAAAATAGTTTCACTTTCATGCTTTTTAATAATGGAAAAAATTGTGCACAAGAAGACAATGTCATGTGTATTTTCCCATCTCTTAGTGAATTTCTCCTAGAAGGAATCCCATCCATCAATGGAAGCATTAGAAGGGACTTGTACCATGCACGTTCCTCCCCCTCGAGGGCCGACACAAACATCCTCATCACCACATCCTCATGTTCCATAGTATAATTGCTCACCACTTGCAAAAATTTAGCCAAGTGATCCTAAACTGATTCTCCCAACCTCCCTGCAAACAAAGGTATGTGTTTAATCCATTTATGTGCAGGTAAGTCATGAGGATAATCTGGGAATGCAACAAAACTTAATGGGTCAAAGGCAGAAAATATCCACCTTACTGGTGGCCTCACAGTTGCATCCATATTGTTAGTCTCAGATAGAAAAAAACAAAGTTGTTATCCAATTACTAGCTCGAGATGGAAATAAAATGAAAGATAAAATGGTCGAAGATACACTCATGATATTGCTCATTGAAAAAGAACTTACCTAAGAATTCATACGCTTGCCAACTTCGAGAGGATTTCTTAGTGATGGGATAGTCTTGTTCGAGGAAATGATGTTAGGGTTTGTTGAAGCTCGGAACTAGACCTTGTGAGGGAATCAAAACTGGGAGATCTGCGTGTCAGTCCCTTAAGGAGTCAGCATGTATCCTGTGGAGTCGTCAGGTAAGTTAGAAAAAAAAAAGCAATTAAAGTAAAAACTCACCAATGTCGTTATCATCAAGACTTGCATTCCCCGACAACGACGCCAATTTGTTAGCACAAATTTCCACCCTCCAATTGAGTTGATATAACATGTTATTACAACGATGAAAACCTGACTAATTGGAGTAAATCTCCAAATTGTTACGGGATAGACCCCTCTTCGTTTGGGCTAGTGCTTTCTAGCCTTAGTGGGGAGTCCCTAGGCACCCTGGATAACTTGTTGTTGTCTTTCAAGACTGATTTTCTGTGTGTAAACCCAAAAAACAACAAGTTGTTCATCTTGGACAACATGTTAAAACTATCCAAAACGATGGGGAAAATATAGTTTTTCACTTGGAGGGATCCTGTAGGGTTAGCACAATGAATATAGAATAGAAATAAAACATAAAACTACTCAAAAGATCAATAAAATCACAAAGAATAGTTAAGGAGAATGACAAATAAGATTGAAAAATTCACAAAACACCGACAAGAAACAAGGTTAGAACACAAACGCTCGATTTATTTATTGATAAGCTTGCAAGAAGGTTGGTTACGCCACAATTGGCAAGTCCACAACCGGTACAATGATCACTTTGCTCAAAGAAGAGTCACTAGACTAAGAGAGAGAGAGAGAGAGAGAGAGAGAGAGAGAGAGAGAGAAATAAACACTATGTTAGTTGTTGCTAAGAACTGACCAATAACCAATGAAGATCATCCAATATATAGGATAGGAGTGTGAATAAAATAGGAGTTAATGTGCATGAGGGAATAAGTGTGAGTGATAAATTTAAGAGTTAATGTGCATGGGGGAATAAGTGTGAGTGAGTAATGTGCATGGTGAGTTATGAATGAGAATGTATGCGCATTGTGAGTTAAATAATGGCTAAGATACATGGAGGATAATTTTATCTTGCTAGCGCATGTTAGATTGCTAAATTTGGCCAAGGGATGAGGGAGTTATGAGTTAAAAGGAAATTCGCCCTATTTTTTAGGGATTTCCTAAAATTTAGGAATTTCACGTTTAAAAACAATTTAGGGAGAATTTTTAGACATTGATTGCATGGAAAGTGAAAATATGGAAAGTGAGAGGAATAGAGTGAGAAAAATTACCCTTGAGTGACTAAACTTTCTCCAGACAATGCCACCTCACCCATGCACCACCTCTTTAGCTTAATTAATTCTCATTTAATACATAATCCTTGGAAAATGCACCCTTGGCCCATGATGCCATGTAGATGCCACATCATCCTGATACTCTGCCACATGTCACTGTTGGAGATGACAATGACTACTAAAAATAGAAATTTCCAAAAATAGCCATCCGATCCCAAAAATTTGAAACTTATCAAAACTAACCCAAACTCTCCACAAATGTTTGGAATGACTAGGAGACCACCATCATGTGTCTACTACTAAAAATGGAAAGTCCTTGCATGTCCATGACATTATACTCATTCGATTCAATTTTCCGCAAGGAATCCGAATCTGCAATCAAAATTGACATGCGAACCGTGATGCTCAACTTGCTAAAAATAGAAATTTGTGCCAAATCATCCTGGAAAAGGTCCAAAAGACTCAGAATGTCTCAAGGATCAATAATATGTGCTCAAAATCTGAATATGGGGCCTAGAGCTCAAACTACTAGAAATAGAAAGTTCTTGTATGTCACTCGTAAAAGTGTTATCGGGCCTAGAATCATGCAAGGACCACCCTTGTACACTCATAACTGCTCCAAACTGTCAATAGACCCACTCAAACCATGGCTCCTAAAAAGTAGCAACACCTGTTGTATGTAGACATCTTTCTCAAATGCAAAGGAACACCTGCTAACTCTAACTTTGAACCAAACAACCATGTATCGATCATGTACCTGTCTATGATGAGAACCAACCTCTGCTCACCATAAGTGCTAAACTCTGGGTGAATCTCAGAATGCCAACCTAAGTAGTGCATGTTGGCTCTTAACCCTCAAGATTTTCAAGGGTGGAAATCTAGGGGTTAACAGGTACTCTTGGCACAATGAAGAGTTTTGCTATAAAAGTCGCTTGTATTTAAGCAAACAATCGACCCTTAAATCTAAGGGGCTCTCTGATTTTCATGCTTCACCTATAGCGGGCCATTCAGGTTTTACCAAAACTTATGAAAGGGTCAAACGATCCTTCATCTAAGACGGTATGAAACAGGACATCCGCACCTTTGTGGTCGAATGTGATACATGTCAACACAATAAGGGAGAGACTTTCAAACCTCTTGGTACACTCCAACCACTTCCAATTCCGCCTACTATTTAGACGGATATTTCTATGGATTTCATTGTTGGCTTACCCAAATCAAGCAATAAGTTAGTCATCATGGTGGTAGTGGATCGTCTTTCCAAATATGTTCATTTATGTGCTCTTCAACGGTCGTTCACAACATCCACAGTGGCTCAATTTTTTATGGATAATATCTTCAAACTTCATGGAATGCCTCATTCTATTGTTTCTGACCGTGATTCCACTTTTACCAGCAATTTTTGGAAAGAATTACTCAAACTCCAGGGAACTCAATTTCATCTCAGCACAACCTATCATCCCCAGACTGATGGCCAAACGGAAGCGGTCAACAAGTGTTTGGAAACATATTTGAGGTGTTTTGCGTCTGACAAACAACATCAATGGGTTCATTGGTTACCCCTAGCTAAATGGTGGTACAACACCTCTTACCATAGTGCCTTTCGCATGACTCCTTTTGAAGTCGTCTACGTACAGAAGCCACCATCAGTTCTCCCATACATGTCGGGTGTCTCCAAGGTTCAGGAGGTTGACCACAATCTTACATTCCGCATGACCATTCTCCGTACTCTAAAAGAAAATTTGGTAATGGCTCAAAACTGCATGAAGAAACAAGCAGATCAAGGTCGTTCTAAACGTCAATTTGTTGAAGGGGATCAGGTGTTTCTCCGTCTCCAACCGTACAACCAGGCTTCACTCAAAGCCCAACAATGTCAGAAACTTGCACCAAAATTTTATGGTCCTTATACTATTCTCAAACACGTGGGGCCAATGGCCTATCAATTAGATTTTCCTAGTCACTCAAAGCTACATCTTGGTTTTCATGTCTCATGCCCGAAGAAAGTGGTTGGCACCAAATGCCACACCTAGACCATCCTACCAAAGTTGGATGAAGAAGGTTCCATTTGGTTGCAGCCACAAGCCGTATTGGACCAGCGAGAGCATCATCTTTGTCAGGGCACCATCCATGTAAGATCCCCAACCAAATCTGGTATAAAAATCAGATCTGTGTGGTTGAGAACTTTTGTCAAACATTTTGAAAATTTGACCAATTGCTCATATCAAATGATGCCAAATTGTTTTCACGACTATAATGAAAGGTTTCCTAATGTTTGAGAGTGGCATATAGATTGGTTTATACTCCCTTACGGCTCCCTAGTAGATGGCTGTAATAATAGTTAAGAAGTTGGTTGTTTATGACAGCAGTTTGGTAGTGACATTTCGTCAACAATTAGGATCTCATGGTTGTAGCTTTGGTTTATATGAATTTCTTAAGTGTTTAATTGCTTTGAATAATAGTATACATTATAAAAGCATCGAGAAAAGGCACATGAATGAGTAACAAAGGATTACACAAGAAACACAACAGAAGTACCTCCATACCCTTGACTTATTTATATAATATATGAGCTAAATGCCAAGGCAATTTTCAGATCTGATCACAATGATATTGCAGCTGTTATGTAGGCTATAATGACACAAATACACGGGAAATCTGCAGCAAATATCCTCAGCAAGACAGTTATCAAGGTGGCTGCCCCAAAAATGTGAAGATCTCACAAAAAGTCACACCAATGGGAGAGATAACACGCCCTACTATAATAGCTTTTTCCAGCCACTAATAAATCGATTTTCTAAAGGGATGGCACTCAAACCCTTTTCCAAAATTCGCCCAAGATGAGTACAACTCGTCCCCAAGAGATAAACGCTCAATCTTGTTATCCCCCACTTTTAGGGATAACTAAGGAGATTATGTCTCGAGACCAACAGGTCCTAGACATGGAGTACTGAGAGCCAGATCAACTTGAGCATGGCCCTGGAGGACCCATATTTTCTTCCTTTCAGCACCTCCACTTTGTCAGCAGCAGCAGCATCCATCACCTTCGGCTTGGTCCTGTATCATAGATGGTTCTTGCTCCATGAGGTAATGAGTCTGGGTATCATGGTATGTGTCACTCTGATCCTCAAAGCCTTTGAATATGTGAATATAATTCCTTTTGTTTCTAACAAATGCTTGGATCTTATACTTATCCACTTGACCATGTCTGAGGGGAATGATAGGATGCCCTAGTAAGGATGTGCCCATAGGTTTGAGTTGCCACTGGGGGGATTTCTGAAAAGTCATCATTCGCTCCCGTCATACTTACCACTTTCCATCTTACTTCCCGCTCATCCATCCCATTACATTGGTCCGAGCATTGGGTTGGTTGTAATGTTCCCAAGACAATTTTTTCGCTTGGAACACTAGTTGACCACTGATTTACTTGTTTGTTTGTGTGTGTTTGCAGGTTGGCCTCTCAAGTTTCGGCCTTAGGGTTATATTCAGTTATTAAGCACAGATATGAAGATATACTCAATGAAAATACAAGATCTAACCAATACACAAGATATGGAACCAAAAAGCATAGATCTGACCTTTATTATTATGAAAAGAAAGAACCTGATACAAAGTGGATGCAACTCTGGAATAACATCAGATGGCTCCAAGAGATAATATAAGAGCTGCTACAAAATGCTCCCAATAAAACAAAACAAGCCTCCAAAGGTTGGATATACAATGAAGGTCAATGCAAGAAGAACTAGGGTCACGTCCAAACCCCCCATTGGCTATTGGCACGTCCTGCTGAAGAGATGAGAAGACCAAGATTTCGGCCCAGCTGAAGGAGATCTCCAAATAGTGTTAAACTCCACAGAAAGATAGATTGGGGCAAGTAGAATCCCTCCCTAAAGTATGAAGTCCAGATGCCAAAGTTTACCCCTCCAAACTGTTGAAACCCTAATGCAGGTTGCGCCCTCCTGAAGACTGTCAAGCTCAATATTTCGGCCCTGATGGAGGAGGCCTCCAAACACTCTGAAATTCTCTAGAAAGATAGATCGGGCCACCACAAGTTGTTGGGAGAAGTCTCAGGGTCAGATCTAAGGTATAACCCTCTCAAACTAGACAAATCTGAATCACAGTTGTGCCCTCCTTCTCTCAAAAACGTCCCAATGCTCCAGATAATAATCTAGCAGGAGTAACCCTCCCAAAATGCTCCAAATCTGATGGACAAGGCCCTGCAAGTAATACCCGGGTGCTAGAATGTCAATAGACCCTGTCACAAAGCTGGATCGAACTCCTCTCCAAGAAATGATGTGCCCCTGCTAGAAAACCCTCAAGAGTACGACCTGTTGCCCTCCTGAATCGATGATGGTGCCTGTGAAGACTATAGAATGGTGTGGGTGGAGTATTTCATCCCCGAGACCAAGCTTGGAACAAGGTGAGTGGAATCTTTCACCACTGAGTTGTTCTCTAAGGTTTGTATTCTCAAAACCCTCAAAACTGCATGCTCAAGAGCCCAATAGCCAAATGCAATAATATCCAAGATGATTTGAGAGGTGCGCCCTAGGCTTTCCTTTATACCTCTTTGTGTTTCTCTATTGAGTTAAGTTAACCCTTAGGTTCAACTCCTAACTCAACCTCAGGCTCTCTATTCCTTCATTGAGTTACTTTTTACCTTTTTACCTTTTTCCAAGTCAACTTCAAAATATAACATTGAGTTAGCTGACCTTTCCCCATGTTGTATGAGACTATGGTCTAGTGGGGATGACTAGACCACTAAGCCTTTCCAAACCTCTTCATCAAGAGGTGGGGGACATTACAGTCTCCCCTACTAGAAATTGCTTGCCCACAAGCAATTCCGAACCTGTTTCCCGTATCACCTGTTCATTCTCCCACGTGGCATCTTCAATGGAAAAATCCCTCCATTTGATTAAGTATTCTCTGATGCTCCTCTTTCGAAGTTTCTTCTCCTAAACCTCCAATATTTCCTTTGGCACTAGTACCAATTGCCCCTCTTCATCTAGAGGTGGCAGCACCTCAAGTGGGGTGATGTGTTGGCCGATGGCCCTCTTCAGGCATGACACATGGAAAATGTTGTGTATCTTGCTACCCTGAGGGAGCTCAAGCTCATAAGCCACGGCCCCTACCTTTCTGCTGATCCTTTAGGGCCCAAAGAACCGGGGTTGGAGATTTTTTGCTCCACTCCTTTTGATAGAAGCCTGTCTGTACGGTTGGAGCCTTACGTAGACCAAGTCACCAACCTCAAAAGTACGCTCTACCCGGTGTTTGTCTGCTTAGACCTTCTGCTGTTTATGTGCCCTTTGTAGATTATCTTCCAGTTCCCTGAGTATATCCTGACTCTGTTGCACCCAATCACGTACCATCGGGGCTTTGCTATCACCAAAAGCAATCTCTACAAAAGAGAGTGGGTCATAACTATACAACGCCCTGAATGGAGTCATGCCTATGGACATGTGGTAGGTGGTGTTGTAACAGTATTCCCCCAAGTGTAGCCACCTAACTCATGCCTTCTTCTGCCCTGCTACATAATTCCTGAGGTAGCCTTCTACCCATTTGTTGGCTATTTCGGTCTGCCCATCAGTTTGAGGATGATAACTAGTGCTAGGGGTCAAGGTCGTACCAACCATCCTGAATAACTCCTGCCAAAAGGTACTCATAAATCGGTTATCCCTGTCACTAACAATGGTCTTGGGTAGACCATGTAGTCTGAAGATCTCTCTGAAGAACAATTCAGCCACCTGTGCTACACTAAAGTCTGTGGCAATGGAGAAGAAGTGTGCAAATTTAGTCAATCTGTCCACCACTACGAAAATACAATCCTTACCCTGTGCCCTTGGCAATCCTGTGATGAAGTCCATGGAGATGCTCTCCCATTTGTACTCTGGGATGGGTAGAGGTTGTAGCAATCCTGCTAGATGAGTGTGCTCATCCTTATTTTCCTGGCAAGTAGTACACTCCTTGATGTGACTCATCACATCCTCCTTGAAGCCTTTCCATGAGAACCTTTCCCTTACTTGCCTGTATGTTTTTCCAATCCCTTGGTGCCCTGCCACCAGTGAGTCATGACATGCTTGTATTATCTTGGCCTTGAAGGTTGACTCAGGGACCAAGAAGATTCGGCCCTTGTAGTAGATGATGTCATCTATGACTCTGAAGTTATCATCATGTATTTTCCCATCCAACAACTGACAAGCGAACTAATTTTTGGAATATTCCACCAAGAGGTGAGCCTTCCAATCAACTGATACATCTGTAATGGCATAAACGGATGGCCTCCTGGATAAGGCATATGCAACTATGTTGTTTTTCCCTTTGACAAATTCAATATCAAAGTCATAGGCCTGTATCTTGTTGATCCACTTATGTTGCCTCTCATTTAAGTCCTTCTATTCCAAGAAGTACTTAAGGTCGTTGTGATCTGATTTCACCACAAATCTAGCACCTACCAAGTATTGCCTGAATTTGGCCAAAGCGTGCATGATAGCCAGCATCTCCTTGTCGTAGATGGTGTAAAGTAGCTCAGGACCCCTCAATTTTCGGCTCTCATAGGCAAGAGGGTGCCTATTCTACATCAGTACAGTCCCAATGCCTTCTCCGAAGGCATCACACTCCAATGTGAAGGGTTGTCCGAAATCTGGTAAGGCTAATACTGGGCATGTGCTCATTACTTTCTTCATCATGTCAAATGTAGCTTGGGCCTCTTCACTCCATATGAAGGCTCCTTTCTTGGTTAGATCGGTCAAAGGTGCACAAAGTTGGGAGAAACCTTTGATGAATCTCCTGTAATAGCTGCAAATACAAAGAAATCCCCTCAACTCTGTAAGGGTTTTAGGTGTGGGCCACTCAACTATTGCTTAGATCTTCTCCTGATGTAACTATACCCCCTTAAATCCAATAATGTGCCCCAAGTAGAGGACCTCTTTCATCCCAAATTCACATTAGGACTCCTTGGCATACAAGGATTGGCCCTCCATGATAGTTAAGATTTGTTCCACATGCTGAAGGTGTTCCTCCCACGTCTTGCTATAGATTAGCAAGTCATCAAAGAATACAAGAAGATGCTTCCTCAACTGTTTGTTGAAGACATGGTTCATACATGACTGAAACGTGGCTGGTGCATTGGTTAATCCAAATGGCATCACTAAGAATTCATAGTGGTCGTAGTGACACCTGAAGGCAGTCTTAGGGATGTCCTCCTCCCTCATTTTGATTTGATGGTAACCAGAGCGCAAGTCAATCTTTGTGAAATAAACAACCCCATGGAGCTCGTCTAATAGCTCATCAATCCTTGGAATGGGATACCGGTTTTTTATAGTCTTCTTGTTTAGTGCCTTGAAGTCAATGCACATGCGCATGGTTCCACCCTTCTTCTTGACCAGTACCACTGAGGAGGCAAAAGGGCTAGAACTTGGTCTAATGTGACCCATATCTAAGAGCTCTTTGATGGCCTTCTCTATTTCGTCCTTGTACTTCTTTGGGTGTCTGTAAGGCGTGGTGATGACTGGCTTTGCCCCTTCCTCCAACTCAATGATATGCTCAAATCCCCTATCTGGTGGCACACCTGGTGAGATAGGTCCAAACACCTTACTGTGTTTGTCAATGATCCTCTGGATCTCTGGTGCGTAGTGAACCTTCCCCTTTTTGTCCACATGTGCCGAAATCTTGCACTCAACAGCATACACAAGCTCCTCTCTCCTGAAAATGGCCTCCATCCGCTTTGCTGTGACGACCTTCGCTTTGTTGCCTGTCATGCCTCTAAGGACTACCTTTCTTCCACTCTCCTTTGTGAAAGACATCTCCCTGGTCTTGTAGTTGGTAGTGATAGGCCCCAACGTACTGAGCCACTGTACTCCAAGGATTATATTTGTGTCAGGGAGGTCCATCACATAAACTTCCTGTACTAAATCATGCCTACCCAGTGTAAGCTTCATCCCTGGAATGTATCTGTTACATGGCATGGTGCTTCCTCTTGCTACCTCCACCTTGAATCCTTCAAACTCAACTGTGGGTATATGCCTCCTCTATAGCAATGTTGAGTCAATAAAGTTGTGAGAAGCACCCCCATCAAAGAGCACTGACACCATTTTCCCCTACAACACTCCTCTCATCCAGAAGGTGTTGTACTTGCGTACCCCACTGATGGATTCCAATGTAGCTCTCTCCTCTACTGCGCTGTTGTGACTTGTAGCCTCCTCCTCTGTAGTTTTGGTGGTGTCTACCTCCATGTTCTGGATGTGGCCGAAATCCTCATCCTCTTCATTATCTGATGTCACCTCAATGTAATGAACTTGGCCACAGCCCATACACTTGTGGGATGGGTTCCATGGCTCTTTGCATGTGTAGCATAGTTGTTTCCTTCTTAGTTCTCTTCTAGTATTCTCGTCCATCCTACCTCTTCCCCTGTCAAACCCCCTTGGGTCTCTTCCTCATGGGTTCATTGGAGGTCTTTGGTCTCTCCCTCCGGTGTTTGGAGGTGGTCTAGGCACAAATTTCGGTTTTGCAGCTGGGCTTAGATCTCTCGCCCTCCAGATAGCATCCTGCAAGTTGGTAGGCTTAAAATACTTAACCCAACCCTTCAAGGGTTCCAACAATCCCTCAGTGAAGAGCATCATGAGTCTAGACTGTGACACATCCTACACCATGACTGCTAGCCTCTGGAACTCCTCAATATACACCTCTCGTGTTCCTGTCTATCTAAGCTGTGTGAGTTCCCTGAAATGTAGCTTTGGATCTCCCTGGTCAAACCTGTCAATGAGTCTTTGAGTAAACTCTGCATATGCCACTATCTGATTGTGGTCAAGTGTGGTCAATCCATGATACCACCAATCATGAGCTTTTCCATCCAAGTACATGGTGGCAAACTTGATGGCCTCCATCTTCCTCATAGGGTTAAGTTACAAGTAAGTGTCTAGTTTCTGTACCCACGCCTGTGCAGTCATCTTGGCTGAACCATCAAAGTAGGGAATCTCCATCTTCCCAGTCCTGCGCTCAAACTCATAGTTGCTTCTGTGGTACGGCCTGTTATCACGCAGTTTGTAGTTAGGATAGTAAATGGATGAAGAGTAGTCAAACTAGCATAACTAGAACCAATCCCACCCAATGTCACCTCAATGGGATGGTTCTTTCTGTTTAGGGAGGTAAGGCCTAGGGGAGACGTCCCTGGTGACTTGGGGTTTTGCGAAGGCAAAGGATTGTAAGATAAAGATAAGTTTCCCCCCTCGCAAGTCACCACCGAGCAGATAGTCTGACTAACAACCAATAATAAAGTATAACCCAAAAAAAGAGATACACCTGCCTGAGACAAAGCAACAAGAAAATGATATATGCAAGCTTGCTCACTTGGTTAGTGCTTCATGTAATAATGACTATCTGATGCATATAAGCAATTG
>ML811281.1:53237-70456 GCA_009831015.1 Picea engelmannii
GGAAAAGACTCTCCCGAGTCGGCTACATGCAAACCAAAAGACAACTAGATAACTGACTCTTAACTCTTCTAACTGGCGCTTATAACATGCGCTTATTACTGGAGTTATCAACTAGATAACATCTCCATTACTTTCAAGTGAAACTTGCACCAAAATTTTATGGTCCTTATACTATTCTCAAACACGTGGGGCCAGTGGCCTATCAATTAGATTTTCCTAGTCACTCAAAGCTACATCTTGGTTTTCATGTCTCATGCTCGAAGAAAGTGGTTGGCACCAAATGCCACACCTAGACCATCCTACCAGAGTTGGATGAAGAAGGTTCCATTTGGTTGCAGCCACAAGCCGTATTGGACCAGCGAGAGCGTCGTCTTTGTCAGCGCACCATCCATGTAAGATCCCCAACCAAATCTGGTATAAAAATCAGATCTGCGTGGTTGAGAACTTTTGTCAAACATTTTGAAAATTTGACCAATTGCTCATATCAAATGATGTCAAATTTTTTTCACGACTATAATGAAAGGTTTCCTAATGTTTGAGAGTGGCATATAGATTGGTTTATACTCCCTTATGGCTCCCTAGTAGATGGCTGTAATAATAGTTAAGAAGTTGGTTGTTTATGACAGCAGTTTGGTAGTGACATTTCGTCAAACAATTAGGATCTCATGGTTGTAGCTTTGGTTTATATGAATTTCTTAAGTGTTTAATTGCTTTGAATAATAGTATACATTATAAAAGCACCAAGTAAAGGCACATGAATGAGTAACAAAGGATTACACAAGAAACACAACAGAAGTACCTCCATACCCTTGACTTATTTATATTATATATGAGCTAAATGCCAAGGCAATTTTCAGATCTGATCACAATGATATTGCAGCTGTTATGTAGGCTATAATGACACAAATACACAGGAAATCTGCAGCAAATATCCTCAGCAAGACAGCTATCAAGGTGGCTGCCCCCAAAATGTGAAGATCTCACAAAAAATCACACCAATGGGAGAGATAACATGCCCTACTATAATAGCTTTTTCCAGACACTAATAAATCAATTTTCTGAAGGGATGGCACTCAAACCCTTTTCCAAAATTCGCCCAAGATGAGTACAACTCGTCCCCAAGAGATAAATGCTCAATCTTGTTATCCCCCACTTTTAGGGATAACTAAGGAGATTATGTCTCGAGACCAATAGGTCCTAGACATGGAGTACTGAGAGCCAGATCAACTTGAGCATGGCCCCGGAGGACCCATATTTTCTTCCTTTCAGCACCTCCACTTTGTCAGCAGCAACAACATTCATCACCTTCGGCTTGGTCCTGTATCAGAGATGGTTCTTGCTCCATGAGGTAATGAGTTTGGGTATCATGGTATGTGTCACTCTGATCCTCAAAGCCTTTGAATATGTGCATATAATTCCTTTTGTTTCTAACAAATGCTTGGATCTTATACTTATCCACTTGACCATGTCTGAGGGGAATGATAGGATGCCCTAGTAAGCATGTGCCCATAGGTTTTGAGTTGCCACTGGGGGGATTTATGAAAAGTCATCATCCACTCCCGTCATACTTACCACTTTCCATCTTACTTCCCGCTTATCCATCCCATTACATTGGTCCGAGCATTGGGTTGGTTGTAATGTTCCCAAGACAATTTTTTCGCTCAGAACACTAGCTGACCACTGATTTACTTGTTTGTTTGTGTGTGTTTGCAGGTTGGCCTCTCAAGTTTCGGCCTTAGGGTTATATTTAGTTATTAAGCACAGATATGAAGATATACTCAATGCAAATACAAGATCTAACCAATACACAAGATATGGAACCAAAAAGCATAGATCTGACCTTTATTATTATGAAAAGAAAGAACTTGATACAAAGTGGATGCAACTTTGGAATAACATCAGATGGCTCCAAGAGATAATATAAGCGCTGCTACAAAATGCTCCCAATAAAACAAAACAAGCCTCCAAAGGTTGGATATACAATGAAGGTCAATGCAAGAAGAACTAGGGTCATGTCCAAACCCCCCATTAGCTGCTGGCACGTCTTGCTAAAGAGATGAGAAGACCAAGATTTCGGCCCAGCTGAAGGAGATCTCCAAATAGTGTTAAACTCCACAGAAAGATAGATCGGGGCAAGTAGAATCCCTCCCTGAAGTCTGAAGTCCAGATGCCAAAGTTTACGCCTCCAAACTGTTGAAACCCTAATGCAGGTTGTGCCTTCCTGAAGACTGTCAAGCTCAATATTTCAGCCCTGATGGAGGAGGCCTCCAAACACCCTGAAAATCTCTGGAAAGATAGATCGGGCCACCACAAGCTGCTGGGAGAAGTCTCAGGGTCATATCTGAGGTATAACCCTCTCAACCTGGACAAATCTGAATCACAGTTGCGCCCTCCTTCTCTCAAAAACGTCCCAATGCTCTAGATAATAATCTAGCAAGAGTAACCCTCCCAAAATGCTCCAAATCTGATGGACAAGGCCCTACAAGTAATACCCGGGTGCTAGAATGTCAATAGACCCTGTCACAAAGCTGGATCGAACTCCTCTCCAAGAAATGATGCGCCCCTGCTGGAAAACCCTCAAGGGTACGACCTGTTTCCCTCCTGAATCGATGATGGTGCCTGTGAAGACTATAGAATGGTGTGGGTGGAGTATTTCATCCCCGAGACCAAGCTTGGAACAAGGTGAGTGGAATCTTTCACCACTGAGTTGTTCTCTAGGGTTTGTATTCTCAAAACTCTCAAAACTGCGTGCTCAAGAGCCCAATAGCCAAATGCAATAATATCCAAGATGATTTGAGAGGTACGCCCTAGGCTTTCCTTTATACCTCTTTTTGTTTCTCTATTGAGTTAAGTCAACCCTTAGGTTCAACTCCTAACTCAACCTCAAGCTCTCTATTCCTTCATTGAGTTACTTTTTACCTTTTTACCTTTTTCCAAGTCAACTTCAAAATATAACATTGAGTTAGTTGTCCTTTCCCCATGTTGTATGAGACTATGGTCTAGTGGGGATGACTAGACCACTAAGTCTTTCCAAACCTCTTCATCAAGAGGTGGGGGACATTACAGTCTCCCCTGCTAGAAATTGCTTGCCCACAAGCAATTCCGAACCTGTTTCCTGTATCACCTGTTCATTCTCCCACGTGGCATCTTCAATGGGAAAATCCCTCCATTTGATTAAGTATTCTCTGATGCTCCTCTTCCGGAGTTTCTTCTCCTGAACCTCCAATATTTCCTCCGACACTAGTACCAATTGCCCCTCTTCATCTAGAGGTGGCAGCACCTCAAGTGGGGTGATGTGTTGGCCAATGGCCCTCTTCAGGCATGACACATGGAAAATGTTGTGTATCTTGCTACCCTGAGGGAGCTCAAGCTCATAAGCCACAACCCCTACCTTTCTGCTGATCCTGTAGGGCCCAAAGAACCGGGGTTGGAGATTTCCTGCTCCACTCCTTTTGATAGAAGCCTGTCTGTACGGTTGGAGCCTTAGGTAGACCAAGTCACCAACCTCAAAAGTACGCTCTACCCGGTGTTTGTCTGCTTGGACCTTCTGTTGTTTCTGTGCCCTTTGTAGATTATCCTTCAGTTCCCTGAGTATATCTTGACTCTGTTGCACCCAATCATGTACCATTGGGGCTTTGCTATCACCAAAAGCAATCTCTACAAAAGAGAGTGGGTCATAACTGTACAACGCCCTGAATGGAGTCATGCCTATGGACATGTGGTAGGTGGTGTTGTAACAGTATTCCCCCAAGTGTAGCCACCTAACCCATGCCTTCTTCTGCCCTGCTACATAATTCCTGAGGTAGCCTTCTACCCATTTGTTGGCTATTTTGGTCTGCCCATCAGTCTGAGGATGATAACTAGTGCTAGGGGTCAAGGTCATACCAACCATCCTGAATAACTCCTGCCAAAAGGTACTCATAAATCGGTTATCCCTGTCACTAACAATGGTCTTGGGTAGACCATGTAGTCTGAAGATCTCTTTAAAGAACAATTCAGCCACCTGTGCTACACTAAAGTCTGTGGCAATGGAGAAGAAGTGTGCAAATTTAGTCAATCTATCCACCACTGCGAAAATACAATCCTTACCCTGTGCCCTTGGCAATCCTGTGATGAAGTCCATGGAGATGCTCTCCCATTTGTGCTCTGGGATGGGTAGAGGTTGTAGCAATCCTGTTGGATGAGTGTGCTCATCCTTATTTTCCTGGCAAGTAGTACACTCCTTGATGTGACTCATCGCATCCTCCTTGAGGCCTTTCCATGAGAACCTTTCCCTTACTTGCTTGTATGTTTTGCCAATCCCTTGGTGCCCTGCCACCTGTGAGTCATGACATGCTTGTAGTATCTTGGCCTTGAAGGTTGACTCAGGGACCAAGAAGATTCGACCCTTGTAGTAGATGATGTCATCTATGACTCTGAAGTTATCATCCTGTATTTTCCCATCCAACAACTGACAAGTGAACTAATTTTTGGAATATTCCACCAAGAGGTGAGCCTTCCAATCAACTGATACATCTGTAATGGCATAAACAGATGGCCTCCTAGATAAGGCATATGCAACTATGTTGTTTTTCCCTTTGACAAATTCAATGTCAAAGTCATAGGCCTGTATCTTGTTGATCCACTTATGTTGCCTCTCATTTAAGTCCTTCTATTCCAAGAAGTACTTAAGGTCGTTGTGATCTGATTTCACCACAAATCCAACACCTACCAAGTATTGCCTAAATTTGGCCAAAGCGTGCATGATAGCCAGCATCTCCTTGTCGTAGATGGTGTAAAGTAGCTCAGGACCCCTCAATTTTCGTCTCTCATAGGCAAGAGGGTGCCTATTCTGCATCAGTACAGTGCCAATGCCTTCTCCGGAGGCATCACACTCCAATATGAAGGGTTGTCCAAAATCTGGTAAGGCTAACACTGGGCATGTGCTCATTACTTTCTTCATCCTGTCAAATGTAGCTTGGGCCTCTTCACTCCATATGAAGGCTCCTTTCTTGGTTAGATCAGTCAAAGGTGCACAAAGTTGGGAGAAACCTTTGACGAATCTCCTGTAATAGCTTCAAATACAAAGAAATCCCCTCAACTCTGTAAGGGTTTTAGGTGTGGGCCACTCAACTATTGCTTGGATCTTCTCCTGCTGTAACTATACCCCCTTAAATCCAATAATGTGCCCCAAGTAGAGGACCTCTTTCATCCCAAATTCACATTTGGACTCCTTGGCATACAAGGATTGGCCCTCCATGATAGTTAAGATTTGTTCCACATGCTGAAGGTGTTCCTCCCACGTCTTGCTATAGATTAGAAAGTCATCAAAGAATACAAGAAGATCCTTCCTCAACTGTTTGTTGAAGACATGATTCATACATGACTGAAACGTGGCTAGTGCATTGGTTAATCCAAATGGCATCACTAAGAATTCATAGTGGTCGTAGTGACACCTGAAGGCAGTCTTAGGGATGTCCTCCTCCCTCATTTTGATTTGATGGTAACTAGAGCGCAAGTCAATCTTTGTGAAATAAACAGCCCCATGGAGCTCGTCTAATAGCTCATCAATCCTTGGAATGGGATACCAGTTTTTTATAGTCTTCTTGTTTAGTGCCTTGAAGTCAATGCACATGCGCATGGTTCCATCCTTCTTCTTGACCAGTACCATAGAGGAGGCAAAAGGGCTAGAACTTGGTCTAATGTGACCCATATCTAAGAGCTCTTTGATGGCCTTCTCTATTTTGTCCTTGTACTTCTTTGGGTGTCTGTAAGGCGTGGTGATGATTGGCTTTGCCCCTTCCTCCAACTCAATGATATGCTCAAATCCCCTATCTGGTGGCACACCTGGTGAGATAGGTCCAAACACCTCACTGTGTTTGTCAATGATCCTCTGGATCTCTGGTGCGTAGTGAACCTTCCCCTTTTTGTCCACATGTGCCAAAATCTTGCACTCAACAACATACACAAGCTCCTCTCTCCTGAAAATGGCCTCCATCCGCTTCGCTGTGACGACCTTCACTTTGTTGCCTGTCATGCCTCTAAGGACTACCTTTCTTCCACTCTCCTTTGTGAAAGACATCGCCATGGTCTTGTAGTTGGTGGTGATAGGCCCCAACGTACTGAGCCACTGTACTACAAGGATTATATTTGTGTCAGGGAGGTCCATCACATAAACTTCCTGTACTAAATCATGCCTACCCAGTGTAAGCTTCATCCCTGGAATGTACCTGTTACATGGCATGGTGCTTCCTCCTGCTATCTCCACCTTGAATCCTTCAAACTCAACTGTGGGTATATGCCTCCTCTGTAGCAATGTTGAGTCAATAAAGTTGTGAGAAGCACCCCCATCAAAGAGCACTGACACCATTTTCCCCTACAATACTCCTCTCATCCTGAAGGTGTTGTACTTGGGTATCCCACTGATGGATTCCAATGTAGCTCTCTCCTCTGTTGCGTTGTCGTGACTTGTAGCCTCCTCCTCTGTAGTTTCGGTGGTGTCTACCTCCATGTTCTGGATGTGGCCGAAATCCTCATCCTCTTCATTATCTGATGTCACCTCAATGTAATGAACTTGGCCACATCCCATACACTTGTGGTATGGGTTCCATGGCTCTTTGCATGTGTAGCATAGTTGTTTCCTTCTTAGTTCTCTTCTAGTATTCTCGTCCATCCTACCTCTTCCCCTGTCAAACCCCCTTGGGTCTCTTTCTCCTGGGTTCATTGGAGGTCTTTGGTCTCTCCCTCCGGTGTTTGGAGGCGGTCTAGGCACAAATTTCGGTTTTGCAGCTGGGCTTAGATCTCTCGTCCTCCAGATAGCATCCTGCAAGTTGGTAGGCTTAAAATCCTTAACCCAACCCTTCAAGGGTTCCATCAATCCCTCAGTGAAGAGCATCATGAGTCTAGACTGTGACACATCCTGCACCATGACTGCTAGCCTCTGGAAATCCTCAATATACACCTCTGGTGCTCCTGTCTGTCTAAGCTGTGTGAGTTCCCTGAAATGTAGCTCTGGATCTCCCTGGTCAAACTTGTCAATGAGTCTCTGAGTAAACTCTATGTATGCCACTATCCGATTGTGGCCAAGTGTGGTCAATCCATGATACCAACAATCATGAGCTTTTCCATCCAAGTACATGGTGGCAAACTTGATGGCCTCCATCTTCCTCATAGGGTTAAGTTACAAGTAAGTGTCTAGTTTCTGTACCCACGCCTGTGCAGTCATCTTGGCCGAACCATCAAAGTAGGGAATCTCCATCTTCCCAGCCCTGCGCTCAAACTCATAGTTGCTTCTGTAGTATGGTCTGTTATCGCGCAATTTGTAGTTAGGATAGTAAATGGATGAAGAGTAGTCAAACTGGCATAGCTAGAACCAATCCCACCCAATGCCACCTCAATGGGATGGTTCTTTTTGTTTAGGGAGGTAAGGCCCAGGGGAGACGTCCCTAGTGACTTGGGGTTTTGAGAAGGCAAAGGATTGTAAGATAAAGATAAGTTTCCCCCCTTGCAAGTCACCACCGAGCAGATAGTCCGACTAACAACCAATAATAAAGTATAACCCAAAAAAAGAGATACACCTGCCTGAGACAAAGCAACAAGAAAATGATATATGCAAGCTTGCTCACTTGGTTAGTGCTTCATGTAATAATGACTATCTGATGCATATAAGCAATTGAATAATAAATATTGACAAAGTCAATGTTTATGAAATAGCAATGATAATAAATGTCACTTCTTCAATAAATGTTGAGAAAACGTGGCATCCAATGTAACAATCAATACCTAATTCAAGTAATGGGTTTAAACAACCATTCAATTGCTCATAAGAAAAACACTAGCTGGACAAGTGATATTGTAGCAAAAGATGATGACAACACTTAGTTAGTAGGGTTAGTCCTAGGCTAGGGTTAGAATAGTTAGGGTTTCATTCAAAGTATTGAGAGTGGTTTTGATCATAATACTCATAGGCTAGGTCTTAGATCAGTGTGTTTCCTAGGGTTAATGGAGTCAAAGGGAGGATGCAAGAGTTGAAGGATCAAGAAAGATAATAAGGCTAAGGATTGGAGGATTAAGCCTTGAGGTGTTGCTACAGCAAGGCCTCAAGGACAAAACCTTAGGGGAGAGAGGCTCACTTTGGTGTAGGGGAACTAGGCCTCAGTGCTCTCTCCTCCTTCCTTAGGTCAATGACAAAAACGAATAGCTCTAAAAAATGGATTAAGACTAAGACAAGAGGGTTTACAAGGCAACGTGTTGCTATGGCAAGGCCTTACCGACAAACCCTAGAAAAAACGGCTCATCAAGGTGTAGTTGAACTAGGCCTTGATGCACCTTCTTCTTCTTAGCTCAGAGAAGTAAAACAACTAGCATGTGAAGAGGGGGAAAAGAGTGTAGCTAAGGCTAGGCTCAATCCTCTTTGTCATGAAAGAGTAGAGTGTTGCTAGGGCAAGGCTCTATGTCTCTTCAACAAATAAAATGGCTAAAAATCTTGGTGGGGACATGAGACAAGGACCTACAATGTGTGCTTGTCCCCTAGGGTTTATTCAGCAAATTATAACCATAAATGCAAGAGAAATAAAACTACAACCATTCCATCAAGAATTTTGCAGAAATTTACTTACATTCAACCAAAAAATCAAGTAGCGACCCTTGTTGTAACACCTTCCACCAAGATAAATGCCAAAAATGCAAATGAAAGACTTCCTTCAACAAGTGCGCCTCACAATTTCAGCCAAGAACTCCAAATGTAGCGCAAATTTCAGACCTCACTAATGAGTTAGTGAAGGATCATGATAAAATGAGAGTGAAAACCCTCAATATATATTGTACCATGACCTAATTTTACATTTTAGGTCATGAAAAGGCCGACAAGGCCAAAATACTAAAAATCATATTGTTTTAGATTAAATGACCAAAATTAAACCCTAATCAAGATAAAGAGAGACATCATGCCCCTTTGAGGGAGACATTAGCCCCTTCTAGGGCAGATGCAACATCTTGGAGCAAAACATTAGCCCTTCTTGGTATTCTCCAGCCTACCACACGTGCCAATACTACCAAATCTGCCTCCCAAGACGTCCACAAGGCTGGATGACGTCATGATCATCAAGGGTGACGTCCTAGGCCTTCCAAGGCCAACGCTCCAGTGGAGAGGGCACAACCCCCCTAGGTCAAGCTCTGCCAGGGTGCCTCTGGTAGAACATCCTCCTCTTCTCTGGTGTAAAGCCCCTGATCCATCTCTGTCCTATCTCTGCCCCTTGATGGGGTATCAACATCTATTTGATGGGCTCTTAAGCCCCATGGAGGTCCGAACTGATCATCTCCCCATGTGTACAGGTCCAATATGGTACCTGTCCATCGGGCATGATCCTGCACATCAACAACTACGCCCTCCGTGGGCTCATAAATCACAGGGATCATAGCAATGTCAATCACATCTCATCATCAATATTATTAAACATGTGCATAAAATTCCTAATACATCAGTTAAAAGCTCAAAGACATTACACGAGCCTGCAATACAAGTTTGGGGAAAATGACAGGGCGTCCTATTGGGCTAGTGTCCACTGGAAAAGGAAAGTTCCCAGAAGAGAGCTCATCGGAGCCATGTAAGTGGGTGAGGTGGTCAAGGGATGTCCTGGCAAGTGGGTGTAGTGGGAGCAGATGATGCAAGGTTTTACTTGTGGGTGCCTTTGTAGAAGGCGAGTTGCACCTGTCCTGGATGAAAATATTTACAAGCCCATGCCTTTATTCTTTTATTCTTTATTGCTTTTTCTTCAAGAGGTTAATCAGGGGACACTGGCCTGGCGTGGTGACCAGTGGTGGCAACGTTACCCACAAGTACTTTTGCAGAAATGAGAAGGTTGGCTCGTGATGAGACCCCCTTTCCCTTGGCCATGCAACCAAGAGTCACTACGCTGGCATGGTAAACAAATGGTGCTAATGTCATACTGCTAGGCACCCAGGGACCTAATAGGTTGGCTCGTGATGAGACCCCCTATCCTCTGACTAGGTCATGTTTTGTTATTTTTACAGGTCCCTATTGTTTCTTGGTAAGAATCCTTTTATTGCTTTCTCGGGGATCCCTGGGCGAAGCATCTCGAGGTTTTATTCTAAGGCTTTTATCTTTTGCCAGCTTGCTTTGACCTTCTGGGCCTTTAGCCGCTTCTTCCCACGAGGTAAGGTGCAACCCTGTAAATAGGTCAACCCATTGCCCGGACAAGTGCAAGGGATAGATGGGCGGTAAGCAAGATGAAAAACTGGTGTCATGATGGGAGCGGACGATGGCTTTTCAGAAACCCTCCCCAGTGGAAAACCAAAACCTACAGGCACATACTTACTAGGGCATCCTATCAATCCCCCCACACATGGTCAAGTGGGCAAGCGTAATATCCAAGCATTTGTTAGAAATAAAAGGAAACAGATGCACATATTCAAAGGTTTTGATGATCAAAGTGACACATACCATGATACCTGGACTCATTACCTCATGGAGCAGGAGCCATCTCTGACACAAGACCAATCCGATGGTGATGGATGTTGTTGCTGCTGACAAGATAGAGGCACTGAAATGAAGAAAAGGTGGGCCCTCTAGGGCCATGCTAAAGTCGATCCGACGCTCGGTTTTCCATGTCTAGGACCTGTGGGCCTCGAGACATGATCTCCTAGTTATCCCTAAAAGTGGGGATAACATATGGCTCCAACTCAAGGACATGTGCTCACTGTAGAGCGCATGAGAACCTCAACATCTCTGGCATAACCTGTTTACCTGCTTGATCTCAATAGCAACATCAGTAACCAATTGGGGTGGTAATGCCACCCCAACATACATATAATATATAAGATTGAAATAAAGCAATCAATAGATGCGAATGTAAAGCAAAGCACTTACCTGTACTTGCCTATTGGCTGGATGTTGGGGGGGCATTTGTCTAGGATATTTCAAGATTTTACTCATGTCTAAAGGTTTGTAGTTCCCCGGATCCCATTGTAAAGTCATAGTTGACTTCGTCATCAGTGGAGTCGCCAGATAGTTTTCTTGAAACTATCAAAAGATAAGGGAAAACACCCAAAGTGGAGTCGCCAGGTAAGCTTGTAAGATAAAGACTTTAGAGGCAAGGCTTACCGAAAGTTGTCATTTTTTAGGAAAGTTTGACTCAGTGTTCCCCGACAATAGTGCCAAAATGTTATCGCGCAGTTTGTAGTTAGGATAGTAAATGGATGAAGAGTAGTCAAACTGGCGTAACTGGAACCAATCCCACCCAATGTCACCTCAATGAGATGGTTCTTTCTGTTTAGGGAGGTAAGGCCTAGGGGAGACGTCCCCGATGACCTGGGGTTTTGAGAAGGCAAAGGATTGTAAGATAAAGATAAGTTTCCCCCCTCACAAGTCACCATCGAGCAGATAGTTCAGCTAACAGCCAATCATAAAGTATAACCCAAAAAAAGAGATACACCTGCCTAAGACAAAGCAACAAGAAAATGATATATGCAAGCTTGCTCACTTGGTTAGTACTTCATGTAATAATGACTATCTGATGCATATAAGCAATTGAATAATAAATATTGATGAAGTCAATGCTTATGAAATAACAATGATAATAAATGTCACTTTTTCAATAAATGTTGAGAAAAACGTGGCATCCAATGTAACAATCAATACCTAATTCAAGTAATGGATTTAAACAACCATTCAATTGCTCATAAGAAAAACACTAGCTACACAAGTGATATTGTAGCAAAAGATGACGGGAAAAATTAGTTAGTAGGGTTAGTCCTAGGCTAGGGTTAGAATAGTTAGGGTTTCATTCAAAGTATTGAGAGTGGTTTTGATCATAATACTCATAGGCTAGGTCTTAGATCAGTGCGTTTCCTAGGGTTAATGGAGTCAAAGGGAGGATGCAATAGTTGAAGGATCAAGGAAGATAATAAGGCTAAGGACTGGAGGATTAAGCCTTGAGGTGTTGCTACAATAAGGCTTCAAGTACAAAACCCTAGGGGAGAGAGGTTCACTTTAGTGTAGGGGAACTAGACCTCAGTGCTCTCTCCTCCTTCCTTAGGTCAATGGAAAAAACTGCTAGCTCTAAAAAATGGCTTAAGAATAAGACAAGAGGGTTTACAAGGCAACGTGTTGCTATGGCAAGGCCTTACTGGCAAACCCTAGAAAAAACGGTTCATCAAGGTGTAGCTGAACTAGGCCTTGATGCGTCTTCTTCTTCTTAGCTCAGGGAACTAAAACAGATAGCATATGAAGAGGGGGAAAAGAGTGTAGCTAAGGCTAGGCTCAATCCTCTTCGTCATGAAAGAGTAGAGTGTTGCTAGGGCAAGGATCTATCTCACTTTAGCAAATAAAATGGCTAAAAATCTTGACAGGGACATGAGACAAGGACCTACAATGTGTGCTTGTCCCCCAAGGTTTATTCACTAAATTATAACCGTAAATGCAAGAGAAATAAAACTACAACCATTCAATCAAGAAGTTTTGCAGAAATTTACTTGCATTCAACCAATAAATCAAGTAGCAACCCTAGTTGTAACACCTTCCACCAAGATAAATGCCAAAAATGCCAATGAAAGACTTCCTTCAACAAGTGCGCCTCACAATTTCAGCCAAGAACTCCAAATGTAGTGCAAATTTCAGACCTCACTAATGAGTGAGTGAAGGATCATGATAAAATGAAAGTGAAAACCCTCAATATATATTGTACCATGACCTAATTTTACATTTTAGGTCATGAAAAGGCCGACAAGGCCAAAATACTAAAAACCATATTGTTTTACATTAAATGACCAAAATTAAACCCTAATCAAGATAAAGAGAGACGTCATGCCCCTTTGAGGGAGACGCTAGCCCCTTCTAGGGTAGATGCAACATCCTGGAGAAAAACGTTAGCCCTCCTTGGGCTTCCCCAGCCTGCCACACGTGCCAATACTGCCAAATCTGCCTCCCAAGACGTCCACAAGACTGGATGGCGTCATGATCATCAAGGGTGACGTCCTAGGCCTTCCAAGGCCAACGCTCCAATGGAGAGGGCACAACCCCCCTAGGTCAAGCTCTACCAAGGTGCCTCTGGTGGAACGTCCTCCTCTTCTCAGGTTCAAAGCCCTTGATCCATCTTTGTCTTGTCTCTGCCCCCTAATGGGGTCTCAACATCCATTTGATGAGGTCCAAACTGATCATCTCCCCATGTGTACAGGTCCAATATGGTACCTGTCCATCGGGCATGATCCTGCACATCAACAGCTACGCCCTCTTTGGGCTCATAAGTCATAGGGATCATAGCAATGTCAATCACATATCATCATCAATATTACTAAACATGTGCATAAAATCCCTAATACATCAGTTAAAAGATCATAGACATTACACGAGCCTGCAATACAAGTTTGGGGAAAATGACAGGGTGTCCTATTGGGCTAGTGTCCACTGGAAAAGGAAAGTTCCTGGAAGAGAGCTCATCGGAGCCATGTGAGTGGGTGAGGTGGTCAAGGGATGTCCTGGCAAGTGGGTGTAGTGGGAGCAAAGGATGCAATGTTTTACCTGTGGGTGCCTTTGTAGAAGGCGAGCTGCACATGTCCTGGATGCAAATCTTTCCAAGCCCATGCCTTTATTCTTTTATTCTTTATTGCTTTTTCTTCAAGAGGCTAATCAGGGGACACTTCCCTGGCATGGTGACCAGTGGTGGCAGCGTTACCCACAAGTACTTTTGCAGAAATGAGAAGGTTGGCTCCTGATGAGACCCCCTTTCCCTTGTCCATGCAACCAAGAGTCACTACCCTGGCATGGTAACCAGATGGTGGTAATGTCATACTGCTAGGCACCCATGGACCTAATAGGCTGGCTCGTGATGAGACCCCCTATCCTTTGACTAGGTCTTTTTTGTTATTTTTACGGGTCCCTCTTGTTTCTTGTTGGGAAGCCTTTTATTGCTTTCTCGAGGATCCCTGGGTGAAGCATCTCGAGTTTTTATTCTAAGGCTTTTATCTTTTGCCAAGTTTCTTTTACCTTCTGGGCCTTTAGCCCCTTCTTCCCACGAGGTAAGGTGCAATCCTGTAAATAGGTCAACCCATTGCCCGGACAAGTGCAAGGGATAGACGGGCGGGAAGCAATATGAAAAAGTGGTGTCATGACGGGAGCAGACGATGGCCTTTCAAAAGCCCTCCCCAGTGACAAACCAAAACCTACGAGCACAAACTTACTAGGGCATCATGTCAATCCCCCCAAACATGGTCAAGTGGGCAAGAGTAAGATCCAAGCATTTGTTAGAAATAAAAGGAGCAAATGCACATATTCAAAGGTTTTGATGATCAAAGTGACACATACCATGATACTTGGACTCATTACCTCATGGAGCAAGATCCATCTCTGACACAAGACCAATCCGATGGTGATGGATGTTGTTGTTGCTGACAAGATAGAGGCGCTGAAATGAAGAAAATGTGGGCCCTCCAAGGCCATGCTAAAGTCAATCCAACTCTCGGTAATTCATGTCTAGGACCTGTGGGCCTCGAGACATGATCTCCTAGTTATCCCTAAAAGTGGGGATAACACGACCTGGGCTTGTTTCTAAATTTTAATCCACATAATTGATCTAGGGTGATTTGCCTATGAACTGATAAGTTTAATGAGTTGTACTCCTTGTAATATTGATCAAATAGATCATCAAACTCATCTAGGTGGTTGGGTTGTGTGGGTTCATTTGTGAATGAGGGTAAGTACGGCCTAGGAGTAGTCATGCTACCTGTTTGTCCCTGTGGTGCTCCCCCTCCATGGCTTCCCTCCGAATGATGATAGGGAATATGTTCCTACTGATACCTGTTCCCTCCATGAGATCCACTAGTTTCCTTGTTGGCATAAGATTTTGGACCTTTCCCCTTATGATTCATTGTCATCAACATTTTTGCTATCCTTGTTTGGTTTTTGTCTACCTTCCTTAAGGTCTCTGATATTTCAACTTGTCCCCTACGATTTGCCTCCTGGTTTTCCTGTAAGTGGTTAACCAATGTACTCTCTGTCTGGTGTATGGATTTACATAGTTCCTGTGTTAAGGTTGCCAAGCCCTGTGGCTCACTTTCCCCACTGAAACCCTCCATATCGGCTTATGCCTCACATGTTTGTTTCCTCCTTCTGCCCATATAAATGCCATTGAATTTATGCATACACTAATCATCACAGGATGGGAGGATCAGAGCTATGATACCACTGTAATGTTCCCAAGCCATTTTTTTCTCTTGAAACACTAGATGACCACTGATTTACTTGTTTGTTTGTGTGTGTTTGCAGGTTGGCCTCTCAAGTTTCGGCCTTAGGGTTATATCCAGTTATTAAGCATAGATTTGAAGATATACTCAATGCAAATACAAGATCTAACCAGTACATAAGATGTGGAACCCAAAAGCATAGATCTGGCCTTTATTATTATGAAAAGCAAGAACCTGATACAAAGTGGATGCAGATCTAGAATAACATCAGATGGCTCCAAGAGATAATATAAGAGTTGCTACAAAATGCTCCCGATAAGACAAAACAAGCCTCCAAAGGTTAGATATACAATGAAGGTCAATTCAAGAAGAACCAGGGTCATGTCCAAACCCCCCCTAGCTGCTGGCACATCCTGCTGAAGAGATGAGAAGACCAAGATTTCGGCCCAGTTGAAGGAGATCTCCAAATAGTGCTAAACTCCACAAAAAGATAGATCAGGGCAAGTAGAAGCCCTCCCTAAAATCTGAAGTCCAGATGCCAAAGTTTACCCCTCCAAACTGTTGAAACCCTAATGCAGGTTGCACCCTCCTAAAGATTATCAAGCTCAATATTTTGGCCCTTATGGAGGAGGCCTCCAAGCACCTTGAAAATCTCTAGAAAGATAGATCGGGCCACCACAAGCTGCTAGGAGAAGTCTTAGGGTCAGATATGCGGTATAACCCTCTCAAACTGGACAGATCTGAATCATAGTTGCGCCCTCCTCTCAAAAACGTCCCAATGCTCTAGATAAAAATTTAGCAGGAGTAACCCTCCCAAAATGCTCCAAATTTGATGGACAAGGCCCTGCAAGTAATACCCAGGTGCTAGAATGTCAATAGACCCTGTCACAAAGATGGATCGAACTCCTCTCCAAGAAATGATGTGCCCCTGCTAGAAAACCCTCAAGGGTATGACCTGCTGCCCTCCTGAATCGATGATGGTACCTGTGAAGACTATAGAATGGTGTGGGTGGAGTTTTTCATCCCTGAGACCAAGCTTGGAACAAGGTGAGTGGAATCTTTCGCCACTGAGTTGTTCTCTAGGGTTTATATTCTCAAAACCCTCAAAACTGTGTGCTCAAGAGCCTAATAGCCAAATGCAATAATATCCAAGGTGATTTGAGAGGTGCGCCCTAAGATTTCCTTTATACCTCTTTTTGTTTCTCTATTGAGTTAAGTTAACCCTTAGGTTCAACTCCTAACTCAACCTCAAGCGCTCTATTCCTTCATTGAGTTACTTTTTACCTTTTTCCAAGCCAACTTCAAAATATAACATTGAGTTAGCTGACCTTTCCCCATGCTGTATGAGACTATGGTCTAGTGGGGATGACTAGACCACTAAGTATTTCCAAACCTTTTCATCAAGAGGTGGGGGACATTACATTGGCCAATTATTTAAGGGTTGCACCTTACCTTGTGGGAAGAAGGGGCTAAAGGCCCAGAAGGTAAAAGCAGCTGGCAAAAGATAAAAGCCTAAAATTAAAACCTCGAGATGCTTCACCCAGGGGTCCCCAAGAAAGCAGTAAAACGCTTCTCAGCAAGAAACAAGAGGGACCCATAAAAATAATAAAACAAGACCTAGTCAGAGGATAGGGGGTCTCATCACGAGCCAGCCTATTAGGTCCATGGGTGCCTAGCAGTATGACACTACTAGCAGTTGGTTACCATGCCAGGGTAGTGGCTCTTGGTTGCATGGCCAAGAGAAAGGGGGTCTCATCACGAGCCAACCTTCTCATTTATATGAAAGTACTTGTGGGTAACACTGCCATCACTAGTCACCACGCCAGGGAAGTGTCCCCTGATTAGTCTCTTGAAAGAAAAAAGAAATAAATAAATAAGAATAAAATGGCATGAATGGGCTTGTTAAGCCCTAATATTGGCTCATTACCCCTTAATTGGGGCATATTAGATTAGTAATGATATTTTATTTATGTCGGCTTTAGGCCATTAGTTGTAATTTAGATTAGTAATGTTATTTTAATTATGTCGGCTTTAGGCCATTA
>ML811282.1:5862-25763 GCA_009831015.1 Picea engelmannii
CCATTCAATGAATCTATCCACGTTGAATCAATGTCACAGTAAGTTTACACATATCAGACAATTCCTCAAAAGCTTTGGGATTGGAACATCCTCAAAGATACATATTATTTCCAAAAAATGTTCCCTTGATGAATCATCACCAATAGGATAAAATCTAATACGATATCCTAACTTAAGCTTTTAGAATTAACAATACGAATTTCACACTAAAACCTTCAAGATTTATAATAACAAATACAAAATTACTCTCATATACTATTAGGCCTACAATGTTTTGACTAATAAGTGCCATTAATTAAGTTGAATCAATACCCCATTTTAAGTGTGAAATATGTAAGATGATCCTTATCATCTTTGGGACTGAAACATTTTCAAACATTGTCAACAATGTTTTTTTATGGAAAAAACATGTCTATTAATTTCAAAAATATATATGAATCATAAATAGGATACAGTCTAAAGCCTCCAGGAATATTACCTCTGAGTTATAGTACTTTAAAGGACCCCCCAACTTAGTTGCATCCTTTTGCTCTTCAATGGGATTGATAGGATTTCTGAAATCTACGGCAGGTCCTTCAGTTGAGGAGATCACAAAACCAATTGCCCCACTGAAAATCACATGATAAGAAAAGAGGCATTAATAAAGTTGTTATCTACCAATATGATAGTAAAAAAGACATGTCAACAAGAAATCTAAACCCATTTCTATATGAAAAAAATTAAAAGGCATGGGTTGCATTATTGAAATCTACAAGGGATCATTCAACAAAGTCTAGACATTAGAGAAAACATACCTCGGATATGTTGGTACAGATGTCCATGCATAGTGAACAGAGCCTTTGAAAGTCTGTCTGCATGCTGAGAGAATATCTTGAATAAGATGCATATGCAACCACAAGCTTTCTGACTGACTAATAGCTACACCTCCAGGCCTCAATGCTCTGGCTACTAATTCATAAAACGGTTTTTCAAATAGTTCTTGAGCAGGACCTGATAAAAATAGACAAAATTTATGAAAGAATTATAAAACAAGGTAATATATTGTTCAAATTTTGAATGTGTGAAAAAGAAATTCATAACCATCTAATGTCTTTGAACATTATATGCCCCAACTTTTTGGGTATTATATGATTTGTGTGATCACTAGATAGAAGTTACAAGCAATTGGGCATTGGATGTAATCAGTTCATCAAGCATGCTGCATATAAATAATGTCCCCAATGATTTGTTCCAATTAAAAAAAAAATCCTTTTCAGACCAGTAACCATACCTACTGGATCAGAAGAATCTATAATAATTGCATCGTAGGTTCCAGCTTGGCATTCCCTCAGAAAAACAGCTCCTGATAGAAAAAATAAATTTAATATCATGCCTCGTTCACCTCCATTTAAGAATTTATCTTTCCATTTGACGCCAACAAAATCACATTGTACTCTCAAATTTGCTCAATATGGGTTTCTATTTTGATTTGTCTTTTATAATATAATTAGAATAAAAGTATAGTATCATTATCATTTGTTCATACTTTCAAATTTGTTGAAAATCCACTTGTATGATGTGGAAGGTGCTCAAAATAAAAACAGATTACGAGGAAATTGAAAAGTGAAACAAACCAAATGACATACCATCACCAATATGAAGCCTTACACGTGGGTCCTCATAGCCTATAGCAAGCTTTGGAAAAAATTGTTTAGATATCTGTAGCATTAAAATAGTGGTAGGGTTGGAATAAAAAAATACAAAGTAACCGATGTAGTGTTGAACTAGAATATGATAAATAGGAACAATCATGACACCTCAAAGTGAGAAAATCATCCAAATGAATGAAACCTATTTTGCACTGACCTTTATAACCATTTCATCAATTTCACATATATCAATTTGTTCCACTGAGTGATGTCGAGATACTTCTCGAAGAACTCCCCCATCACCTCCTCCAATAACTAATACCTACAACAAAAAATGCATTTTCTTATTGAAGTTGCATAAGGAAGAACTCCCCCATCACCTCCTCCAATAACTAATACCTACAACATGAAATGCATTTTCTTATTGAAGTTGCATAAGGGCAATGTTCTGCATTAAACTACACTTCCATCATTTTTATAGCCTTTCACGCTTTTAGTTATCTACAAAATAGTCAGCCTAGAGAGTACAACCATAATGATTTAATCCAAAAATAGGTATACTATTGTAGATCGTGACATGCAAGCTATGCTTGATGTATTTTACCATGTGAAGGAACCTTTAAAAATTTGAGAGCATAAACTACAACTTTTTCAAATTTCCATGCACCTTGTTATACCTATTTATTTTTTCCTAACAAAACACAACAGATCCAAATTAATGAACCCAAAGTTACAATCAAACCACTACAACCAATAACATAAATGTTTTGATCAGGAAGTGTCTAATAACTTTGAAGCTACATAGAGTATTCCTATAGCATCTGCAAACATGATTAGAGGTACAGAAATACCTTTCGGGGAGATGGAATAGAACAAAGAGGAAGATGAGCCATCATCTCTTGGTAGGCACATTCATCTTTCTCGGTCAACTGAATTACCCCATCTAGCACAAGTACTTTCCCATATGTTACTGACTGCAACCAAAATATTAAGAGATGTTATTTAAGATTAAAGAAAATTTTAAAAAGGAAACAAAATCAAAGGACTCAATTTTATGTTATCATGAATTATGAAGATTGACACAATTGGATAGTTGGTAAACTAAAGACAGACCTCAAATACCATCACATCTTGATATTCTGACTTGCCCTCAAACAATATCTTATTGACCTGCAGCGATTGTGCCTCTCCTGAGTGGGAAAAATAAATAACTATGAGTATAGGAAGTGTTTTCTAACAATAATTTAATATAATAATTAGATTTGTTACTGATGATCGGGAAATGATTTGAATGTGAAATTCCAAACACCATTATTTAGAGATCATTGAATGCATTGATCTGTTGCTACTACCACCTAAAATATTTTTAGACAAGCATTGTACTTATATAGAATATTTATAGAAATACATATTGACATCTGTAATATCCCTTGTTATATCTATTATGAGAACATGATGATGAAATAAATATAGTACATAATATACTTCAAGATAAAATTCTACAATGAATTTATTTGTTATATCTATTATGAGAACATGATGATGAAATAAATATAGTACATAATATACTTCAAGATAAAATTCTACCATGAATTTATTTGTTACTCAACAGTACCATTTTAGAGGCATCTTTTTCCATCTTTTAGGAATCACAGGTGCATCCAAAATAGGGTGTGTAGGTGCCCCCACACTTTTGTCTTTTGTTTTTCTCTATAGTTAGAATGATGTCCACTAAAGCAAGACGGTTTCAATATACATGAATTATACCTATATATTTCTCACCATTGGCTACAAAGATTAAAAGAGGGTTTCAATATACATGAATTATACCTATATATTTCTCACCACTGGCTACAGAGATTACAAACGTAATATGCTAGCCACAAAAGCTACAGAGAACTAGCTACAGAGATTAAAGACAGTTTCTATATACATGAATTATACCTATATATTTCTCACCGCTAGCTACAGAGATTACAGACATAATATGCTAGCCACAAAAGTTGTCTTCTATCTGTTCATTTTTCTCTACATTTCTTAATATATATATATATATATATATATATATATATATATATATATGCCCCCAAATTTTTGTCTTTTATTTTTCTCTATAGTTAGAATGATGTCCACTAAAGACAGACAGTTTCAATATACATGAATTCTACCTATATATTTCCGACCACTGGCTACAGATCTCTTTGTTGTTCATTTTTCTCTACATTTCTTATGATGTCCACTGCAACAAGACAATTTCAATATATATATGAATTATTCCTATCTCTTTTCTAGAGAGATTAGAGACGTAATATGCTAGCCACAAAAGATGCCTGAATGAAGCGATTTTTATGGTTTCACAGATAGCCAATGAATGAATTTCCAACTCCAATCAATGTCGTCAAAAGTCGTTTATTATCAAGGATTTTTTCTTTGTACGAGAAATTCAAATCTACTTGCACAAACAATATTAGCTTCATATTTGCAATGGAAAGAAAGACATTTAATGCTAATTGTCTTCTCCTAATGAAAATTATCATTATCTTCTACTACACAAACAATATTAGCTTCATATTTGCAATGGAAAGCAAGACATTTAATGCCAATTTTCTTCTCCTCATGAAAATTGTCTTCTACTCTATGTATTAAACAATCTGCTAGAAAAATATGGAAAAATGGAGGCTATTGGAAGTTTTCAAAAAATTATGGATGTATGTAATACATTTTTTAAAACAATTAGTACATATTTATGTATTAAACAGTATGCTAGAAAAATATGGAAAAATGGAGGAGGCTATTGGAAGTTTTGGAAACAATATGGATGAATGAAGATGTTGTAGGATCTAGAAGAAGCTTTTGAAGAATGGTATATACACGACTTCCAACTATGTGAGGATAACAACTTTTTTGGGGAGGAATCTCACCTTCACTATGTGAAGAGGATAAGAGGAAAAAAGAAATAGGAATCATTGAAGGAAATCATTGAAATATTTTTCCACAATATTTTCCATTGGTAAAGTTACATTCAACTTCATAGTAAACCTTTTACATCTATTTGGATGATATTTCTCATTTTGTTTGGTTGAACCATACATGGAACCATTTGTACCTAAGCAAAAACATTTATATTATACCTCAAAACAATTCACCCAAATTCTATTCGATAAAATTATTTTACCTTAAAAATCGCCAAAAATTTCTACAAACTATATAAAATCCTTAGAAATTTGAATGTTTTTACAAAAATATCACCAAACATTTATAATTGGCATATGAAGGATTAGTAATTCCACATTTTAAAATAAATTTCCATCCTTAAAATCATCCTTGTTATTAAGGTAACTTAGAACATAGGTTTTAGTCCCTTCTTTGTATATATAAGTAGGTTTCTTCTCCCTCACTTATTCATCATTCAATGAAATATTCTTTATTATTTGAGAACCATTTTGGAGACTTTACATGAGCATTCCAACTTAAAATGCATGTTTCCACAAAACCTTTGTTATTCATCTTTTTGTTTTGTTTTTTTATCTCTTTTTTTTATCATTTCTTCCTACACAACCTTTGTTATTCATCATTTTCTTTTTTCATCTCTTTTTAATTTATATCATTGCTTATTTATAATTGGTTACAAGAATAATAGAATTACAACATTTACAAGCATAATAATATTGTGGGGACTTTCTAAAACTTTTAAAGCTAAGAAAATGACTCCAAGCTTCAAAATTAACATTGAACTCAATAAAAAAAACACAAATTGATGAGACTAAAAACTAAGAAATAGATCTTTCCACACAAGTTCTCAAAATATCCCATGCTAACACATAAATGCTTCATATACCAATATTATTTACAATAGAATTATAAAACATATTAAAAAAGAAAAGAAATTGGAAGTAGAGTAAGAAATGAGAGTATCGGGCCACATAGGATTGTTGAAATATTATTTACAATAAAATTATAAAACATATTAAAAAAAACAAAGAAATTGGAAGTAGAGTAAGAAAGGAGAGTACCAGGCCACATAGGATTGTTGAAATATTGCAGAATAGAGTCCGTCCCTATCAAAAGCCAATCAGAAGCCAGTCAATATATCAGAAGCCAGTCAATATATTGTCAAAGAAAAATCTAGTCATAAGCATAAACATCCATTTAACATAAATGAAAATCAAGAAACAAATTTGAACAACAAAAATTCTAGTCATAAGCATAGACATCCATTTAACATAAATGAAAATCAAGAAACATATTTGAATAACAAAAATTCTAGTCATAAGCATAGACATCCATTTAACATAAATGAAAATCAAGAAACATAATTGATGTAGGAAGATCTTAATTAGCAAAGCACACAACCCTAACTAATTCAATAGTTAATCATAGTCAACCTTGGTAAACTAAAGTCAAGATGGTCAACAATAGTCTATCATGGTCAACTATAATTAAACATGGACAACCATGGTCAACTATAGTCTATCATGGTCAACAATAATTAAACATGGACAACCACGGTCAACAATATTCTAACATGGTCAACAATAGTCTATCATGGTCAATAATAATTAAACATGGACAACCATGGCCAACAATATTCTAACATGGTCAACCAAAGTCAACCATAAGTCAACATGGTCAACGATAGTGTATAATTAAACATGGACAACCATGGTCAACAATATTCTAACAAGGTCAACAATAGTCTATCATGGTCAACTATAATTAAACATGGACAACCATGGTCAACAATATTCTAACATGGTCACCCAAGACAACCATATGTTGACCATAATAAAGTCTCAACTTGACCATACTAAACCATAGTCAACCACAATTATGGTCAACCATAGTCCTAAGTCAACCACAATTAAACATAGTCCACAATTACACAGTCACTAACAGAGCTACATTTAAATAAAAGTGGTTGATACACCAATTCCACCTTTTAAAACTAATAACAATGATCGACATATATCTGATTGTGCTAGTTGATATATATCAACCAATTTTACTTAAACATGGTTGTGCTAATTGATATGGATGAAAATAAGAATAAACAAAACACACAACCCTAACGAGTTTAATACAAAAACAATTCCAATGCTAGTTGATATAGATAAAAATAAGAATAAACAAAACACACAACACTAACCAATTTAATTAAAAACAATTCCAATAAAACGCACATAGACCCATTTTATACAAATACAAATCTAACAAAGCTAATATTTCATGTATAACAAAACCCAACAAAACACCTATGTGTTCATATGATCATGGAAACATAGCAGGATGCTTTTTACACCTGCCAAGCATCCAAATAGGTGGCAAACCATGTCACAATTATGGCATCTGACTGGAAAGGCCATGCAAGCCCACAATGGGTAAACATGTCACAACCCTGGCTACGGTCATTAACATCATTCCAATTTCACCAACCCGACAATACCCTATGACCTGCTCATCAGTCTATTGAAAGATTTGAATACCCATTTCAACCCTTCACATCACATTTCATATAAACAGAAAAATAGTGAAAGGAGAATTCTAGCAGAAAAGATAACAATAATAATAAAAAACAAAGGCTTTAGAGTTATAGAAAAGAACCATTCGACTTGACTTTAACTTCGGAAAACCATCCCTTTATAACAGGCAAAATACACCCTCCCTGTATCTCTCCTCCCCCTCTGGCCTTAGGGCAGGACAGAGGTCGTTCTTCTTCTAATGTTTTTGCACCAGAGTCCTTCTGGCCTTCGACTCTTTCTTCTATTTTAATATGCTTCGCAGCAGAATCGTTATCGCTTTCAACTTTTTCTTCTTGTTTAATACGCTTCTCAGGAACATCGAAGATTGGATCAGTATCCTTCGATTCTGCCATTACAAATCTGGTTATTATGCTTTTGCCTCCGGTATTACAGGAAAGTCTCAGACGAGGGAGAAAAATCCTGCCCAACATATAATAACGAGAAAAAAAAATGATCAATTCAACTTATCAAAATCGTTCCGTTTAAACAGAACTAGGACTCTGAGTTCTAATGGCAGCCATAATCCAGCCTCTGCCGTGTTAAAACGTGCAAACAAATATATCGTAATCAGATAAAGAAGAAGACAACGACAACAACCCTGTTACATAGATTTATCAGAACTGTTTCTTTATGGATTCAAGGAACATGAGCATAAAAGTCAGGGACTATAAATGTATCGCGACTTACACGAGCTTTAACAACCACTGTCACCTTTAGTTATCGTATCCCGTGTATGGCCGTTCCCGTTTGGGCGATTCGAAGTTTGTATTTGTAGGTTCAAGGAGGGAAGCGTCAGTTATTTCATCCGTTACTTTTGGTGGATAAAAAATAACGAACCACTTATTAAAAAATAACCAACCACTTTATTGCCTAATTTTAGATTGGGCCAGAATGGGTTGTGGTCGTGTGTTTAAAGTAGTTTATTGGGTTTTAGTTTGGTGGTAGGTTTAATTCCGTATCTGAATAAGTAATTGTGATTGAATGTAAGTTTTTGGTATTGTGTTAGATTTGGGTGACTTTTGAAAACAATAGTTTTGGTGATCCAATTTTTTAAACAAATTATTTTTAAACAAAAGGTATAAAAATAGAGTGGAATGTGGATAATCATTTTAATGTAATTAATAATAATTAAAATTAGGGGGAAGTTGTGAAATAAATTTATTTATATGATTTTATATGTTGTGATTTTTATAAGTTAATTATTAGAGTTGTAAGGAAGAGGAAAATACTGGATTGCCAAACAAGATGTACTTAGGGTTAGGGTTTCGACGTTCACAGAGGAAGATTCAGGAGGACAGGTCTTTAGATGACCAGATTTCTTTGTTGTTCTAGTAGGTATTTTGGAACAGTGGTTTCTGTCACATCTTATAGTTGGAGGTTGATATGGCAAAATTGGTGGATATCGAGTGGGATGACGAAAACGCCTTGTGGGAGAGGGAAGGCATGTTTCTTTCTTACGAGACCTATAAAGTCTTGTATGAATGCCAGAAGCAGCCTGCACTTGAGGCTCGCGTGTTAGTTTCACAATGTAATGCGGGTACTCCAAACTTCTTGGGATTAGTCACAGATCCTCCATGTGATGGGAGGCAAGTGGGTCGTCAAGTGAAGGGTTCAGGAAACCTTGGGCTCTTGGCCTCTCCAACAATACTGGGCTTTGTTGGAGGGAAAAAGTGACACATCCCTATTGCAAATAGTGCTAGAGTTGGTTCAGCTCTGTGTAACTGGGCGGAAGGAGATAAAATTGTTTATGGGTTTAACACCATTTTTTCTTGCAGTGACAGTGATAATGAAAACCTCGAGAAGGCCTTAATTGTTCTGGAATTTCATAAACGTTGACTCCTACTTCTGAGGTCGAAGCTCCTATGATTTCGGGGCATAGTTCGAAGGGAGGAGGCACATGATTCTGTAGTGATGGGAAAGCTACATGCTCTTTGATGCATGAAGGAGGGGATGGTAAGAATAGAAGTAAAGGGGTCGTGGAAAAACATAACCACATTTCTAAATGTTGGAAGGTCCGTGAAGTACATTCTCACTGTGTGCTTGGTAAAGACGTAATTTTGGAGCGTGCAACCAGGCTTTCCACGAAAGATTTAGTAGGGAAGTTTTACTATACTCACCTAAGGAAATCATAGCTCTCTAGTTGGATTCAGGAGTGTTGGAAACCCCTGGTAGGTTATTGTCCCCGCTACATCCTGTTATCCAACCATTGGGTAGTATTTCACTTTTTGGCGGAGGAGGATTTACTTAAAATCATAGATTCTCCTTGGACTCTGGGAAAAGGGGTGTTAATTTTAAAACAATGGCACCCTGAATTTATTCCTTTCATCGAAGTTTTATCCAAAAGAAATCTCTAGATTCTCCTTCCGGATTTTCCTCTGGAAATTTGGTCCACAAGAATTTTTGTGGATATCACAAATTTTGTGGGGAAGTTTAAGTACTTTGATGAAGAGGAGATCCATTGGAATAACAAACGCTTGGCCTGGATGTTAGTTGAAATGGATATGGACTTGGGGTTATCGGACGAAGTTGAGGCTTTGGTTGGCAACTCCTCCTTCAAATAGGCCCTAGACTATTGGCCCGATCCCTTCCGATGTCACCTTTGTTGGAAGACTGGACATCTCCGTGGAAATAGTCCCACCTTTCCAAAGCCGTCTCAAGCAACAGGATGTGTTTTGGAAAATATCCAAAGGATTGAAGTAGAACAACCTCGAGAATTCAATTTTGACTCTGCAAAAGTCACGAGCTATCCTATGGAAGGTTCCTTTCTAGGTAAGTTGAAGTGTGTTTTCCCCTCCTTTATTATTTCACTGTCTAATGAATAATTTACTGCACTCATTAGTCACGAGGATTGGCTAGTGGAGATAAGTGGAAGTTTTTGGGATTTAGTGGTTAAAAAGTTAGCTAAGAATCTTGAGGATGCTGTGAGTGTTGATAATGGGGAGGGGGGTATATCTTCAATTCCCAATGCACCACCTTGTTTGGAGATTAACTCTACTGCTTTGGGAGATTCTATTTTTGACACCCCTATGCTCCACACTCCATTCAGTTTCAGTATTTCGCAAAAAATATTGAAACTGAATGGATAGGAAGGGATCCATTGCCATTGAAGGTGGTTTGGAAACCTTCTCACTGACACTCTTTGTAACGTTCCCCCGGCCACCCGCAGGCTGGGGAATGCCACTCTAGAGGAATCTCTCATGCTCTAACACCAGTTGGTAACATCCCCATCCTTAAAAAGGCTAGGCCTTTCTACTCTAGGGAATACTTTCATTCTCTTATTGCGGAACATACGGTAACACACCTAGTAATCCACTAAGCTATGCCACATAAATTTTCTCTTCAAACTGCATGCAACTTAAACATATACATACAACACTCTTGTGGAGGCTTTACATATAAACATAAACAAACAATTACATTCTATAATATATAACTTTATACTGAAATAATAGTACCCATAGATATGCAACATATACAGGAAAATACCCATAAACATACAGGAAATTATAATCACATATATGATAAACTGTAACATAAGCACGCAAATAACAATCTAGCATATCATTTTATCATACGATTGGTACTTATCTTGGAAATATTGTCACCAACTACATACAGACCGTCCACGAACCTCCTAGCCTTAAACTACACTATTCATCACTCTCAACATTGAGTCACACCCGAGTTGGGACTGAACTCCACCCAGGTAAAGGGTTCCTAACCAGGCTTAGGCTCATGGACAATAGGAAAGACTCTGTCTCGGGTTCTCACTCAACTAACAGCCTACAACCTCTCATTCCCCACGTGCCTGTCCCACCCAAGGAAGTTTGCCCCTTCTCTGCTCAACAGTCCCTCATATGCCCCACTTCCCTTCCAAGGTTTCAGCAACATGCCAGACCAGAAGTCCCAGAGAACTGTAGCTGCAGTTTAGCACCTTCAGGAATCAATCCCTAGCAATTCTCTCGCTCAGAGAATTTCTAACGGGCCTGACAACCCACTTCTTCAATCCCGCTCTAAGCTAACCAGCTACACCAACCGAAAAAGGCTATGGGAACAGGTTCAGATATGGTGAAATGGATGTCTCAAGGATAATGGACTACGTGAGTGAAAATGGTCATGGAATCATTGACTGGATAACTAAGTGATGGAAGGAATCATCGTGAAACTCATCGTGAAAGTGATGGTGAGAATGATGGTCAAGCTGCTGGTAAGAATCCCCATGAAAAGTGACCAAAAGAGCTAAGTCCCCATGATATGAATGCATGTCCTCAACTTGACACTTGTCATATCGGAAGTTACTTTGGTCCACTTGTCCCCATCTTTAGAACTTGGGATAAAATAATTATCCATACTTTATCCTTTAGGAAATATTAATATAATATTCCCTTTTTGGCTTAAGCTCTCTAGCTTAGCCCTTTCCCTTGATTTTTGGCCCTCCCTTTCCCTAAATGGTGAAGTTCAGTCCCCCATCTCTTTTATCCTGTTCGGTCTGCGCACAACGATGTATTTTATATTAATCATGAGCCATGTAAAAAATAGGCGCACTGGCCTTTAACATCTAGGTGCTCCGGCCTAATACCAAAAAATAAGCATCCCAGCTTATAATAACTGGCTCACCAGCCTATAACACATATCATATACACGAGGCTCGTTGTCCTCCATACTATGCGCACTTTAGTTACTATGCGCGTTATCCGGGAATGTGCATGCTACATCATTTTACTGTGCAGTTCATGCATGCACTATGCCATGGGAAGTGCATTACAAAATGATGTCAAAACAACTCACTAGCTTATGTATACTTATATTACATTTATAATTGAGTTCAGCTGAGTGGATATTACAATCCCCTCCCCTTATTTATGCATTGTCCTCAGCGCATCATACACCCATATACAACAGATTTTTCAAAAATCTTCAAAAAGATGCGGGTATTATGTCCGCATTACATCCTCATGCTCCCAAGTAGCATCCTCAGGACCATACTAGATCCATTGAACCTTTACAAGACCTATGGCTTTGTTCTAGAGCTTCTTGATTTTCCGGTCCAAAATGCACACTGGATGCACTTGAAAAGCGTCTTCTTGATCCACCTGAATCACATTCCAATCAATAACATGATTAGCATCAGGTATATATTTCTTTAGCAATGATAAATGGAAGACATTATGAACAGACATAGATGCAGGCAATGCAATCATATAAGCAACTGGACCAATCGTCTTTAGGATTTCAAATGGCCCACAAAATTTGCCTGCCAAATTGGCGCAGCTTCCCAGCTTCAGGGAACTCCTGTTAGCTTTTACTTTCAGGAAAACATGATAACCCACTTTGAATTCTCTATGGGTTTTGTTCTTATCGGCATAAATTTTCTGTCTGTCTTGGGAAGCTTTTAAATTCTACTTATTTTTTATCATTTGGTCCTCCATCTCCTTGAGTAACTTTGGCCCAACTACTGTCCTATCAGCTGGATTATCCCAAATCACTGGAGTATTACACTTTCTGTCGTAAAGTGCTTCAAATGGGCTCATCTTCAATGATGCCTGAGACCCATTGTTTTAAGAGAATTCTACTAAGTGTAGGTAGTCTTCCCATTTCGATGGTTTGTCCATCACATACATTTTCAGTATATCTTCTATCACTCTATTCACCCTCTCTGTCTATCCATCAGACTCAGGATGATAAGTTGTACTAAAGTTTAGATTCATTATGAATCCTTTGAACAATCCTTTCCAACAATTCGAGGTGAATTTCGGGTGTATGTTGAACACAATTTTTTTAGGAATCCTGTGCAATCGTGCCAATTCCTTCATGAAAATATCAACAACATCTGCTACCTTGTGCGTAGTTTTCAGTGGAATAAAATGGGAAGCTTTTGTAATATTTTCCACCTCCACTGTGATCGAATCATGTAGCTTATCTGTTCTAGGAAATCCCCTAATAAAATCCATTGTCACCACTCCCACTTCCATTCAAGAATGGTTAAAGGTTGCAACAACCCTGTTGGGTGCCTATTCTCAGCTTTAACTTTTTGTCATTCCATACATCTAGCGATGTACTCGGTGATCTCTCTCTTCATGCCTGGCCAAAAGTAATGGCTCTTGATCGTTGCCATGGTTTTCTATTATCCAGGGTTCCCTGCATAAGGAACATTATGCATTTCATGCAAAATCATACGTTTTAGGTCCTGGACATTCTGAACAAAAATTTTGTTCTTGCGCAACAGTATTCCTTCTATTCCCAAATTATAATTATCCACCTTTTGTGGCATCTTACCCTGTTGTAGCATTGCTACCAATTCTCTGTATTGCATATATGCATTTGCAGCCTCTAGAATTTTATCATTCTGATACATGCTAATGGTTGTAGCATGTAATTCATGCACCTTCCTGCTGAGTGCATCAACCACTTTATTCTCCTTCCACCTTGATATCCTTTATATCAAAGTCATATTTGCTTAGAAATTCTAACCATCTTCTTTGCCTAGCATTTATATTTGGCTGATCAAACAAATATTTCAGACCATTGTGGTCTGTTCTTAGCTCAAACCTCTTTCCCATGAGGTAGTGTCTCCATTTCCTCAAGGCATGCACTATGGTTGCCAACTCCAAATCATGAGTGGCATAGTTTCTTTCATGATCCTTCAACTTCCTTGATTCATAACATATGACAAACCCATTTTGACTGAGGACTCCACCACGTCTGTCATTACATGCGTCAGTTCATACGATGAAGTCTTCATCTAGGTCTGTGATCCTTAATATTGGAGCGCTTGTCAATAATTGTTTCAAGTGTTGGAAATTCTTCTCGCAATCCAGTGTCCATGGAAACTTCACTCCCTTTCTTTGCAAAGAAGTGATTGGGTGTAAACTCTTTGAGAATCCTTCAATAAATATTCTGTAGTAGCCTGCAAGACCCATGAATGATCTCACCTATGTCACATTCTTTGGCACTGACCATTATCTAATGGCCTCTATCTTCTCAGGATCCACTGCTATCCCATCCTTCGAAATGATATGCCCCAAATAATGAATTTGTTTCTGAAAAAATGAGCATTTGCGCAATTTGGCATACAACTGATGTTCCCTTAATACTTGCAACACCATCCTCAAATGATGTTCATGCTCTTCCTCTGACTTGGAATATATAAGAATGTCATCTAAAAAGGCAATGACAAACTTGTCCAAATACTCTCGGAAAACACCATTCATTAAGCACATGAAAATAGTTGGTGCATTAGACAACCCAAATTGCACCACTGTGAACTCATAATGACCATACTGTGTCTTGAAGGTGGTCTTGCTAACATCTTCTTCTTTAATCATTACCTAATGGTATCCTGATCTGAGATCTATCTTTGAAAATATCTTTCCATCCTTCAATTGATCAAAGAGTTCATCAATCCTTGGCATAGGATACTTGTTCTTAACAGTCACTTTATTCAACTGTCTGAAGTCAATGCAAAACCTTAGTGTTCCATTTTTCTTTCTTACAAAAAATATTGGGGCACCCCAAGGTGACACACTTGGGCATATATACCCCTTCTTCAGAAGTTCTTCAAGCTGCATTTGCAACTCCTTCAATTCTGGTGTACTCATTCTGTAAGGAGTCTTTGATACTAGTGTTGCTCCAGGCATTAAATTTATAGAGAAATCAATGTCTCTCCTTGGGGGTAGTCCGGGCACCTCCTTGAACACATATTAAAAATCTTCCAGGACTACATAATCCTCCAAATTTGGCACCTTATCTCTAGGTGTCTCTGCCAAATGAGCTGTAATTATTTAACACCCTTTTCTGTAACATTTCTTCAGCTGCAATGTTGAATTTCTCTAATGGTTACTGCCCTGGGAATTCCCTGTACTTTCCTTAGTTTCCCTTCCTCATCCAGGCAAGTAAATGCTTTGTTGTGACAGTCTAAGAGAGTGTGATGTTGGTCCAACAAATCCATCCCAATTAGACAGTCATAGGAACCTAAAGGCAAGATGTTTAAATTTGCCTTGGTGTTCAATCCATTCATGTCTATGAGGCATGACTTAACCATCTCATTAACTTTTCTTCTGGCTCTAGTAGCTAGTTGCACCAACCAAGATTTCCCATGCTTGCTTCTTGGCAATTGCAAACTTACCACCATCTTAGGGTCTATATAACTATGACTATCTCCTGAATCAATTAAAATAGCAATGGTTTGGTTGTTGATCATACCTTCCACTTCAATCATGTGGGATTGATACTCTGCCTGCTTGTTGTCCAGGGCTGCATAAATCCTTGGCACATATATGCCCATGTCCTCCACTATTTCAGCTTGCTGTACATTGTGAACAACCCTTCCTTTTTCACCTTTGTGAGGAAAATCTCTGAACCTATGGTCTCCTTTACAACCCCAACATTGCATAGGTGGCTGCCTTGGCCCTTGAATCCATGTGTCAATCGTTTTGGGTTCTTTAGGAATTTTTTGTACTTGTGGTTTATTTCTAAAGAATGGTGGCTTAGCTCCCTTCTTCCTTTGATCCATATTGAATTTCTTATTGTCTTCCCAAGCCTTTTGGAAAACTGACCTTACTTTCTGTTGATCATATAGACATTTAGCTTGCCTTATGGTCTCTTCTAATGTATTGGGATCATCATACTATATTTTGTCATTGATTAATGGTGGAAATACACTCAAATACCTTTGAATTTTGACTATCTCATCCTTGATGAAAGAGACATACTTCAGCAGTTCCAAAAACCTTCTCTCATATTCATTTATGGTCATACTTCCAAGCTTGAGTTCAAAGAACTCTTTCATTTTCTTGTCATAGTATATCTTAGTCAAGTACTTATTCTCAAAATACTTCTTGAATTCCCTCCAAGTAATACTTTTCTCTTCAATGTGTTTCACCTGCACAAGTTGATCCCACCACATGGAGGCCTTTCCTTTGAGTTGATAGATAGCAATTCTACCTTCTGCATGACAAGAATAATTATGTAATTGAAAATACTTTCTCATTCCCAACAACCATGTTTCTACATCTTCATCCTTCTTGTGCTCACCATCAAATGTAGGAGGCTTGATTTTGTTCATTTCTCCTCGCATCTCATCCACCCCAGACCTCTTATACCTTCTGACATGGGATAGACTTGAGTTGTTTCCTTCTCTCTTATTGGAATTCTTTGGGGAATGATGGTTATGTCTACTAACACTTGTTGCTTTTCTTTTCTCATCTGAAGGCTTGTGACTTCCATATTTGCTTGAGCCACTCTCCTTGACCAATTTATTTTCTATTCTATTCAAGCCCTCCAATAAATTCATGTTGAAGTCATCCTACTTCTCTTTGGCTCTCATAAGCCTTTTCATTATCAGCTTTATGGCTTTGGACATCCTTATGCAAATTCTTAATGGTCTCAGCCATATTCATGTTTTCATTCCTTTTTTCTCCATGTCCATTGGAATTCGTTCCTTCAATGCCCAAATGGACATCCACCCCTCTGCTCTCATCTTTCTGACTATAATTCCTCTTTGCTTCTTCCATTCCTATGGACTCTGCACTAGTCTAATCTGATCTAGTTGTTGTTAATTCTACAAAACATGCAGCCATCGAAACTTATCAGGCTAACAATTCAACAATTCATGAGAATATGCACCATTTTGGTTCAATATATACATAAGAACTATCTCTCCTGATTTCTTGGTGTTATCACCATGATAATTCTAGATAAGACCCAAGTCTTGAAAACACATATGTGCAGTGCCTTCAGAGATACATCTATGCAAGAAGGTGGTTTTCCGAAACGAATTTTTTCCAAGACGCGGTATCACGTGTCTCAACATGTCAAATCCACCACTTGTGGAGCAGGCAATGGCTAGTCAGATCACCCCGCTTCACTCCTTCGGTACTTCGCAGCCATGTGATGTCAGCTAAATGCCGCCATGTAATGAACTCAAAATCTAATCATTCAAAATGAATTAGCCAAGCATGGCAACCCAACGCTCTTGTACGTAATCTGTCTGAGCTTCATAATTGGAATTCTATAACTACCAATCCTCGAGTATGAAGGTATCTGCGTATCCATAACCGAAGTAATATCCAAACTTCTTGACTTTATTCTCTCTATAAAATCATTTCATTATCCACAACCTGAGATACATGGACAAGGCTAAATCGAGTGAGACTGGTTATTCGGGAAACATGCTAGACTTTCCTGCGAATAAGGAGGAAAGGGTCCTTGCACACATTCTAGCGACTAAATTCCACATAGAGTCGGTTATAGACTCGTGGTTGGAATTCAGGTTGAATCCCACTATGAAAGATTTAGTCATCAATAGGCCATCCATTAAGAAGAAAAGGAGCAAGCGGTAGAAGAAGGAGGAATACTCGGCTGAAGCGGTCGAAAGTGTTGGAGAGAATCAACCAGTCTGGTTAGATTCTTTAAAGGAGGAGATCGCTAAGTTGAAGTGAGTCTTCAACTAAGATTAAGCATGTTTTAGTGAATTTTTGAATAGATGGTAGCGGAGGTAAGGAGCACCAGAGATGATAGGCCTGTTCTTCAATGACCCTTTTTACAACAGGATAACTATTTTCATCCCCCTTTTGTAATTTTGTGATTAATATGATTATATAAATACAGAAGAGTATTTTAGGTTGTTTATTACAAATTCTATCTGGTTGTGTTATGAATCTTGTTTTCTTTTATAGTATGTTTTTCTTGTAATCTTATATTTCACTTTCATCTGTCTGAATCAGAGGAATATAAAACTCATAATTCTTTTTAATTAATGCTTCGATGCGGTTGTGTGTTTCTTTTTCTTCTAATATTATGCAATTTAAACTTAGACTCATTGCCTTCCAAGAAACTTTGTGTGCACTAAACTTCGACATGTACATTTATATTTATCGTTCATAGAAACATCTCAAAGTAAAACATTTTTCCGCGCACCTATATCCACTATGCATTTCTTCTTCGTCGCATCGACGACTTGCATGCACTACTTTTGCGTTGTGCGCCAATACCCACTATGCACAGTTTTGGTATCACACGTCGATACTCCACATGAATTTCTCCCTATGCATTGCACCATGTCAAAGTTCAACATGTTCCATCACGCACAATTATCTGCGCGCACCATTGAATACATTGTCTTGAGACAACTTATATTCATACTATGCATGTACCAACAAAACTCCTTTGTGTTAAGCCATACTTGCGCACCCCATGTGCACATTACTATGTGCATGCTCACCACGCAGGGATAAATTCATCACGTGCATCCGCACACAATAATCTTCCGTGCGGTGCCACAATTTACCATGCACACTTGAACGCCAACGTTTTCCACGCAGTGCCAAAATTTGCAGCGCGCACCAGCACGCCAACATTTTCCATGGACTCTCTGTGACTTGAATTTTGGTCACATCGAAGTTACTCTTTTGTGAATATTCGCTTCAACTGAACCCCTCTGGCCCATCCAGGCTCAGTGTTGAAATTGAAGCTCTGATACCAATTTGTAACGTTCCCCCGACCACCCACAGGCCGAGGAATGCCACTCTAAAGAAATATTTCATGCTCTGGCACCAGTTGGTAACATCCCCAGCCTTAAACAGGTCGATCCTTGCTACCCTAGGGAACGCTTTCATTCTCTTACTGCGGAACATATAGTAACATACCTAGTAATTGACTTTGTTATGCCACATAAGTTTTCTCTTCAAACTGCATGCAACTTAAACATATACATACAACACTTTTGCAAAAGCTTTACATATAAACATAAACAATCAATTACATTCTATAATATATGAATTTATACTGAAATAACAGTAACCATATATATGCAACATATACAGGAAAATACCCATAAACATACAGGCAATTATAATCACATATATGATAAACTGTAACATAAGAACATAAATAACAATGCAACATATCATTTTATCATGCGATTGGTACTTATCTTGGAAATATTTTCACCAACTGCGTACAGACCGTCCACGAACCTCCTAGACTTAGACTACACTGTTCATCACTCTCAACAGTGAGTCACCCCCAAGCTGGGACTGAACTTCACTAGGGTAAAGGGTTCCTAACCAGGCTTAGGCTCATGGACAACAGGAAAGACTCTATCTCAGGTGCTCACTCAACTAACAGCCTACAACCTCTCATCCCCACATGCCATCCCTGTTGGCAAATTCAGTGGATAGAATGCAGTGATGATTGTTGTCATTAATGGCAACAGTAGAGACAGTAGGATAAGAAGGATAAAAGCTCAGGATGAATAGCCTTGAAGAAAATGCGCACAGCAAGAGCTTACAGAGGAAAAAGGAAGAAGAGTCAGTGACCGTAGGATCTTGTTCAAATTTCCCGAAAGAACAATAGCCTTCATATCTTCATAAGTTGCAAGGGAGATAAGCCATCGGAGGTTCGGGGATCGGGACTTCATAACGCAAAAATCACTTGACATTGAAAACCCCGAAATCGCGATATACGATTTCGCGATTTAATCGCAGCCGTTAAAAACAAGCAGGGATCTGGACCGTTTATTCGTGTGGACGCGTGGCAGCCTGGAGGCTCCATCGGAGAATCGGCAATCGAGAGTTTGAAATCTCCAAATCACTTAACATTGAAAACCCTGAAATCGCGATATGCGATTTCGCGATTTGATCGCAACCGTTAATCAAGCAGGGATCTGGACCGTTCATTTGTATGGACACGTGGCAGCCAGGAGGCCTCATCGGCAATTCGGGGATCGGGATTTCATAATGCAAAGTTCACTCCA
>ML811282.1:33088-46809 GCA_009831015.1 Picea engelmannii
AAAAAAAAAAACATTTTTTTCATCTAACCTAAAATCAGGACGCATTGAAGTTTAGAGTTCAATATTTGGAACTCCTTAAAGAATGGAAATTGCATTACTCTTTTGCTTACCATTTTTTACCCAATCACATGAACCTTTTTTTTTTTTAATATATTTAATACTTTAAAATATTTACTCCATTAAATATTAGAGTTTTACGAAAAATTTCATCTATGTTTTGTTTAAAATTAGAGATATATCATAAATGGTTGTTCCAAACCCAGTGGTTTAGGATGACCAAAATTTGGTGAAAATCCCTTCCTTGAAAATATCTTTGGCATAATTAAAACTAGATGATCCTCATCAACCACTTTAGACATTCAGAGTACTAGAGAATACACATGCACAAACATCATTCACCTCCCTTACATCCCATCCATTTAGTAAGGTCATAGTATAAACGTTCTACAAAATGACTCTTCTTTGGTGATATTTTCCGAGAACATTTTCCTGAAATCCGACAATAAATTGTTATATCCACAAATTTGAGCTATTATTTCTATATAATTTGAGCACCCTAGGGGTTTTTCAGCATGCTAAATCCATTTCTGCATTTAGAAATGGATTTAAAAAAACAAAAAAAATAGTGTTTTCATGCATATTTATGTTAGATTGCGGCGAAAAAAATTCCAATTTATACAATTGTTAGACAACACCTTTAGTAAGTATGATGTGACACTAGCCCAAGCCTATTTAGAAATATAAATTGTTTTGCATCTCTTAGTGTTCATACAAGCTAGTGGAATAATATGTGCAACATATATATGTAAGTCACACACTAATAAAATAAAATGAAAAAAAATTGACATCCAACATATAATAATAATTAAACTATCACATATTTATTTTAATCTTAGGTATTTTAAACATGAGTGTAATTTCCCCACCCATACACTCACAAATATGAGACAATTAGTCCACTAACAACACCATTAATAAGAACATCATTCCACAACCAGTCGAGCATGTCTTTAATCAAACCACTCATGATGCATATATTGATAATCATGACACAAAGTAGTTAGAATAATTTAACAGATATATAACACTTATCTTTCAACCAAATATAGTGCAAGGCACTTTCTACTTATGAATGATGGTCCACCCAACTATAGAAATCCAAGGAATATGCCACCTAAGACAAGCCATTAGGGATAGTTATTAAGGTTTAAATTATGGTCTGAGGCTTGACACAAGGGCCTTATGCCATAACACTTGTCTTTGGGGTTCATGGGTCATTCGTAGATTCCTAGGCCACTACACAAGTCATCGTGCATAGAAACAATTTAACATGTGAGTGAGATATAATGGAAATTTTGAGTTTTGCAATCACATGAGGGTAGGTTACAAGGTCATAGGTCATGGTCCAAGGTATGCTAGTGGGTCCTAGGGGGTAGTGGGTTAGCATTTTATTCATGTAGTGGTTAGGTTCATGTTCAGTGTAATGTAGTTAGAAATTGAAGCTTCCTTGAAGGTGTGTGAGTTTTGTGTGTGGTATTGGGTGGGATATGTGCATGGGTTAGATGTGTTAAGTTAGAGGGATGGATTAGGTTATTGTTTTGGATCAGTGACTATCACAATGTGAAAGTAAGAAGAAATCCTACACATAGCTTTACCACCTGGGGAATAATTCCACATGTTTCATGACACCAAAAGAGATTCCTAAAAGGTTAAGAGGATAAACATGGAAATTATAGATACTTTCATTTATCCCAATGGTATCTTATCCAACAATGTTAATGTAAAAGAATCATAAGCTCAATAAGTAACAACAAACAATTTGAGACATTAAAGGGGAAATTATGGGCTAGGAAGATGGGTTGGTTGTGTTGATTAGTATCAATATATACCATTTAGGGATATATTATTGTTAGGTTAATTTCATACCAATATCTTGTCAATAGACCTTCTAAAAAGTAGAGACATTGAGGGGGATGGAAGTCAAAACCTCTTTCCTTCAACTAATTACACAACAATGCAAAATAATGCATCGTCTCTTGAAGTTTCAAATAAAATATCTAATACTTCTTATGAGGATATGAGGAAATAATTTGTGTGGGTTTACATGACATTAAAATCAACATCAAAATATTTGATAATCTATAAATTGGATCTGTTGGTTGTGGATCCTGATTATCTTCCTGATTCATAGGTCTTTGTTTTCAACATTATTTATACCCCATGAAGACTTTACACACTGGAAGAATGTACACTCCTCCACAGGGGGAAGTGCAGGGGGGGTTACCCCCCCTACGGGGTTTGGGGGAAAGAGGGCCCTCGAAGGAAACTTGTAAATGTTTATTGTGATTTCATCGTAAATCTGGATCGTTCATTATAAGGTCACAGATCTGATGGTAGAATTTATGTTAGGGTTTTTTTCCTTAGAAGGAAACCCTCTTTTATGAGGGAAATGTATTGTGGCTATGTATCGTTATGAATATTGTATTCTAAGTAAGGAGACTGTGAGAGAAAAAAGACGAAGTTACAGTGGGTGTTCTATAGGTTGTATCCCTTCATTTGTTGGATAATAATAAAGGAAGGACCTAGAAATTTCTCTCGTGGACATAGCCCACATTGGGTGAACCATGTATATCTCTGTCTCTATTGTATTGTGTATATTTTATGTTTTATTTATGCATTTGTTTTATTTTATTGCTCTGTGATCTTGTTTTTCTAACAACTGGTATCAGAGAGAAAGGTAACTCACAGGAAAATATGGGTTCCTAGTTCAAGTGGGAACAATGGCAGAATATGGAAAGTTTAGGGTAAAGAAATTTAATGGTCATAACTACCTATTATGGAAGATGCAGATGGAATATTATTTATATCAAAAGGATTTATTCCTACCATTGGGTGGAATAGAAAATAATTTGATGGCCATGAAGGACGAAGAATTGGAGGTTGTTGATAGAAAGGCACTAGGAAAGATATGAATGAGCTTGGCAGCGTCAGTGGATTTCAATATTTCGAAAGAAAATACAAAAAACGAGCTAAGGGATGCATTGGATAAACCGTATGAAAAACCCTCAACATCCAATAAGGTATTTATAATGAAGAGATTATTTAATATGAAGATGTCATAAGGTGGGTATGTTGTATATCATTTAAATGAATTTAATACAGTTACTAATCAACTAAGTTCTGTAAAAGTGGACTTTGATGATGAGGTCAAGGCTCTTGTAATCTTGTGCTCATTGCCAGAAAGTTGGAACGACTTGGTCATGGCTGTAAGTAACTCTTTCACGGGTTCAAACACTTTAAAATTTGATGATATTTTTGGTGTTATCCTTAGTGAGGAAATGTGATGAAAAAGAATAGGTGAGACATCAGGTAATGCATTAAACATGGAGAACAAGGGAAGACAAAAGGATAGAGGAAAGGGCTCAGGGAACCGCATGAATTCAAGGAAGGGAAGATCTAAATCCAAATTTGGAAAGATACAGTGTTGGAATTGTGGGAAGAAAGGACACATGAAGAAACACTGCAAAGCTCCAAAGAAACAAAGAGATGGACAATAGGAGAAAAATCAGGAAACAAATGTAATAGGTGATGTGTTACAAGATTCTTTGATTCTTTTTGTAGATAGTATTTATGAGTCTTGGGTAGTAGATTCAAGGGCTTTATTTCATGCCACACCCCATAGGAAAAAGTTTCTATATTATGTTCAAGGTGATTTTGGACAGGTTCATTTGGGTGATGATGCACCATGAAAAATTATTGGAATGGGAAAGGTAAAAATAAAGCAAAGGAATAGAAATCAATGGTTGTTGAAAGAGGTAAGACATGTTCCATATATAAGGAAAAATATGATTTCAATAGGGTAGTTGGAAAGTGAAGGTTGTATATCCATGTTTACAGATAAGGTGTGGAAGGTCACCAAAGGATCATTGGTGATAGAAAAAGGACAGAAGGTAGGTACATTGTATTTATGTACTGGTAATACTGACTCTTCTATCTCTTTATCTTCTATAAGAGTGGATACAACACTGTGGCATCATAGGCTTAGACACATGAGTGAGAACGGGATGCAAATACTTCACAAAATAAATTTGTTTCCATATCTTAAACAAATTGATTTGGATTTATGTGAGCATTGTGCTTATGGAGTCAGATTTCTCAGAGTCAGAAAAGAAAAAAAGAGTGAAAGGTTAGAGACTGTGCATACATATGTATGGGGACCAACTCATGTATCATATCTTGGTGACTCTTGTTATTATGTTACTTTTATTGATGATGCAACTAGAAAAACTTGGGTTTATTTCATTCGACGAAAATATGATGTTTTTGATAATTTTAAGAAATGGAAAGATTTGGTTGAGAACGAGACAGGAAAGTGGTTGAAGTGTCTCAGATCAGACAATGGAGGTGAATATTGCAATAAGGAGTTTGATGATTATTGTTCATACCATGGGATTCGTAGAGAGAAGAAAGTTCCAGGAACACCAGAAGAAAATGGTGTGCCATAAAGGATGAACAGGACAATCATGGAGCATGCAAGAAGTATGAGATTTCATATTGGTTTTCCCTTACATCTATGGGAAGATGTTGTAGATATTTTTGTTTAATTAAAAAACAAAGGAACTTCAAGCTCTTTGGATGGTAAAATTCTAGAGGAGGCATGGATAGGTAAAAAGGTAAACGATTCTTTTTTGAAGACTTTCGGTTGTGAATAATTTGTCCATATTGATAAATAAAATAGAACAAAGATTGAGGAAAAATCCAATAAGTGTGTCTTTATTGGATATGGTGTTAATGATTTTGGTTATCATTTATGGGATTACGAAAATAACAAAATCATTAAGATTAGAGATTTCATATTCAATGAGAAGGTCATTGTTGACCCAAAAATCTGCTCTAGGCTCAACATGGTGTTTTACACAGTTACTTCTCCATAAATGCCCCTTGATGCTATGGTTCCAGTCAAAGATAGTGGCGGGGTTCATAGTTACTATGGCCTCTGCCCTTGAAAGGGTATCAGTTGGTTGCTTTCAAGGATTTGTGGGCCTTCCCATGACATTTCTTCATCATGTCAAGTTTGTTCGATTCAAGGAATACAACACTTCCAAGTGGTAGGGATTAGGACAAGATTTTCAATGAGATATCATGAACTTGATTCCGAGTCAATATGACCCCATACGAGGCACGCGAAGTCAACGTCACCCGAACGACCAAAACCAATAGCTGTGACTTCCTGGTCCGACTCTGTTTATATTATGGTATCAAAGGGGAAATCAAACCCATATATGGTGTAGGGCAGTGTGATACATTTCCAACGGTGTATCCCGCGCTTGGTTTCGACCCCAGGTTGGTAAGAACGAGCCTTCGCAAGTTTATGACCACTTTTGGACACCAAATTGGTTGCAGTGATTCATGATTTAAAATTGGTGGGTAAAGAGTTATAAATCAGATATTAAGATATGCCACACTGTAATAGAATCATACACCTTTCCAACAACATCTCATTTGCCTCATTCTGACTTCAGATGGCCTGGTTAGAGCTATCACAAGTTGGCCAATAATTTTAGGAAAAAAGGGGTCTACCAGCACGCATGATAGGGTTTCATAAAAGCTAAGACAGTCATAAATGACCCTGGAACAAAATTATATTGACACCTCGTCGAAGTAATCATCGATACCTTTTCGACGGTACCTCATTTTCCTTGATTGGATATCGTATGATGATTTGACACCTTTCGCAAGATTAGGTGTCATGTGGGCCCACCAGCAAATCAGGGGTTTTTAAGTGACCACTATTCCAGGCCGAATTTGAGGGCTGAGGTGGAATTATCTCAAGTTGGTGATGACATATTCCTTATGTACTCATCAAGACCTTTCCAACTATGTGACTTGCGTCTGATTCCGACTCCGTCTCTCTAGTCAACATTTTTTGGGCTGAGTCAGCTGCAGTAGAGTCAAAGTCAAAGTCAAAGTCAAAATTTGACTTGCACATATTTCCAAAAATATTAAAAAATTAATAAAATATTTTATTAAATATTTTCAGAAAAATTGGAAATTTGGAGGTGGGCACATAGCCTCATGCAAAATGGGGGAAAATTGGTTTTTTCTAAAAAATTGAAAAAAAAACAAAAACCCCTTCTCCCCTCTCCCAAGCCATTTGGACAGTTTGGCCAGAAGGGGGAGAGATCTGCAACAACAGTTCATGGAAGAAGAGGGAGGTTTTTGACATCAACAACAACTCAGCAATGGGCAACTAGTTTCCATGCTGCCATCTCCAAGCCATTGACCAGGTAATCCATTATGCTCATTTCCAAAAAACCAATAAGATATGTTGTTGGTTGTTTTGAGGTTTTGCAAGAAGAAATTGGTCTATTTGCCTATTTCAATGATGGGGTTTCTTGCTGGTTCAGTATAATTATTAATGGTTGAGTTCATTAAGGGTGTATGTGTGTTGAAAGATGAAAAAGGAGAGGGTATTCGAACCCCTCTTGGGAACCAGGCCCAAGCCTCCATGGCTCCTTTAAATTTTTAATTGTAAAGCTATCTATTGGAGGTTGGAGGCCTGGGATGTCACTGGGAAGCCCTGGGCTTTGAACCCCAGCCCTCCCCTTTTCATTTGCCCAGAAACCTCAAAATAATTGACCAGAAATCCAAGTGGAAGGCGGGGGGTTTGAACCCAAGACCTCCTGTCCATTTTGCTGGTAAAAAACCCACTTTGCCTAATGTTTTCAATTTTAATTTTTAAACAATGGTTGGCCACCCATCCACCACCTGGGTGTCACCACCACTCCCCTGCGCGCACCAATATTCTCCCTTCACACGCAGCCCTCACCTACCTCCTCCTTCCTCTCGGCCCTCTCCCACAACCACCTCCTCCTTTCTTCCACCTCTGCGTGTTTCCTCTCCTCCGCGGCCTCCTCCCCCACATCCCTTCCGCGCTGCGCTTCACCACCACCACCGCGCATACCTCTCTCTCTCACATTCGCTCCTCCCACCACCTCCTCCTTCTCTTTTGCGCATCCCCCTCCCACACTGCCATACCTCCACCTCCACGTAGCTCCTCCACCCTCTACCTCTCATCTCCCATGCAGCCTCCAACTCTGCAGCCACCTTCCCTCTGCGCACGTTGCCCACACCCTCAGCCCCTTCCGCCTCCTCTCTTCCACCTCCCATTCCCTACCCCAGCACCAGTTCCAACACCTCCTCCATACCTGTGGGCTTGGTAAGGCCACGCCCTGGTCTCCCATGCGACTAGGGGCGAAGGCTCGGAAGGGGCTTTTGTGTTTTTTGGGTTGTTTAAATTTTAAATTTAATTTAATTTTAATTTTTAGTTTTATTTTTAATTTTACATTATAATATTTTTAAATTTTAAATTTAGTTATGAATATATTTTTATGTTTGTAATTAAAAATATATATATATATATATATATATTTTTTTATAATGTTTAATTAAAATAGAAATTAAATTTAAAATTGTTTTGAAACATATAGTAAAATTAAATTTCCTTCCCCCTAAAGGTCACTGGAATTTTTAATTGCATAACTTCCCAGTACAGAGGAGGATTTTCGCCCATAAATAGTCGAAACGACTGGGGCGAAGTCTAGAATACACTCATGCCATTCACCTTACTAAATTCAGACCAGAGTTTTAGTGGCATGTCCCAGAGCAACAGGGACTCAATTTGGCCCTACAAGCATGCACCAGAAAGAGGCCTAATTGGGGGCCTCCGAGGTCAAAATGGGCCTGGTGAAGGAAACCCATTTCAACTACAGGTATACATGCCTGTAGAAGCCTGTCAATTCTGGTGTCCAACCCATAATTTCACCTGAATTCCAAATCTTTTCCCTGATCAGTCCATTGGCTGGCTCCATTCGCATACCTTCCCGGGACCATATATCACTCATCCGGAGTCGGATTTGCGTGAAACAAAAGGTAGTGGAAAGGTAGTGGATAGAGATACAGCATGGAAATAGTAAAGAACAGATTTTGGACTGTTTGGTATAGAGGAAGAGCCTATCAAAGTTCAGGTCCAAGGGGTCCTCTTACCGAAACAAGCCCAAATCAAAGCCATGTGTTAGCCAGCTCACAGGGAAACTTATAGGCAGCAAAAGGGAGGAATAATAAGGTATGAAAAGTGCCTGAATAGCAGGCATTTCCTGACTTACAACGACCAAAGCCCGAAGTCTCCTTGCCCTCCAAAGAAACTCAGCAATTCCCCACACCTTGCGCCTTCATTCCAGTGAATCCGACAGCCATGGATGGTTGAATACTATCCTAAAACACATCACCTATAGCTGCAAAACATGGTAGCAGTCAAAGAGCATTTGGGATGGCACAAATCCCAAGACAAATGATAATGTGGCATATCAAGCTTTCTCATTTTATGAAAAATGAATTTTTGTAATATAAACTTTCGTATGATTTACTTTTGGCATGTAATTATTATGTAATTGAAGGGTGAAGTCAAATCTGACTTGATCCCCTTTTTTTGGATAAGATTCCCTTTTGGATAAGGTTCCATTTTTGGATAAGGTTACTTTTTGTAAAAAAGGACAAAAATACTTTAGGGTTGGTCCACTTGTCACTTTTCCAAAAGTGACAAGTGTTTTGTGACCTAACCCTAGGCCTTCCCCTCTCCTTTATAAATAAGAGGGTTGGCATTGTAAAAAAGGAGAGGATGAATATAGTAACAAATCTCTATTGAAATTTATAAGGCTCTTTGTGTGTGTGTGTGTACTTGTTGAATTTTAGTTGTTGGATGTGTCAATTGTTGGTTAAGGGTTGAGGGGTAGTGGTAAATGCTTGATATGTTAGCTATCTCCAGGAGGGATTGGTTAGCTAGGTGTTTGTTGTTGCTTCCTTGGGTTTAACTTGCTCACTTTCATTTTCTAACAACTTGGTTTAATTTGTTTAATGTGTTTTAGTGCATATTTTCTGAAGTATTCAATTGTTTTCAGCCTTAGCTAGTGACTGGGAGTCCTAGGGCCCCTTAGGAGAACCCTTAAATAGACCTCATAGATGGTTGTCCATACTTGTTTGCTTTATCTTTTCATTCATGTATGTTTCTGTTATGTTTTCTTACCATTAACCTTGCTATCCCAAACAGGAAAATGGATCATTTTGGTCAATTTTCCCCCACGGGACAACCATCTTAGTTGGTTGTTATATACTTCTTATATGTAAATTTCTGTTATGTTTATTTCAGTTTTTTCCATACATAAACACTAAAATTTCGTTGTTTGCCTGCAAGGATACATCCGATCACCCATTCTGCTTCTCTTAAGTGGTTGGGGACCACCTAGAGACCTGTTTGAGGCAAAGGGGCTAGCAAGGCAGCGAAGAAAAACACACATTTCAATCAATAACTCTCATACACACTTTAATTATCACTTGCACCCACTCCAAAAATTTCTGATACACATATCAATGTTTATATGTTCGATTTATGTAAGTAGTTTGAATGATCCACTTGTGAATTCATGATAAAAATCTGGTTAATACTTGTGTAGATAACAATCACATCTTTTGTATTTCAAACACTAAATTTCCAATCCCCATACAAGGAGTTAGTTGGGGCTTTCATGCATATGGCGGCTTTGCCACTCGCAAAAATTCTCAACCCATTCCTTTGGGTTGAATGTTGTAATTATCTAATCTTGTTACATTTTCATTGTATCATCTTTTCGCTCACTAATCTATAGGTGGCTGCCCCAAAAAGGGGCCATGCATAATCAACAAGCTAAATATATGCAAAACACCGCAAAATTTTTTTGAAAACAATTTAGGGATCCGCCCCATACACAGAAAACAAAAAACTTATATTATTTAGATATTTACATACACATATTATCTAGCCGTGACATATATGTCACTTATCTATTTACTTGTTTCATGTATATAGCTCCAAAATAGATTTCAATTTCAGTAACTAGGAGGCACACTGGTGAAAGCAAGGCGTGACCTCATCACATGGATGGTCTGGTATTTCCTTTTATGCAATTTCAATTTCATAGAATATTAAGAGTAAAAGCCAGGGAATCTTCATCAGGAGCCCCTCGGAAGTTTTCTAGTTAGTATAAGTCGAGTGGTCTTTCCTCAATACCACACGGTCAAGGAATTGATTAGCTTAGCTCGGTTGGAATACTACTCTGCTTGGGTAAGCTCAGCAAAAACCCTCTTTAGGGGGGTCCTGAGCCTCTTCCTTTTCGCAGGTATCCTTCTTCCATCCAAGAATATTTAAGAGCCCGAAAGCGCTAGTGATGAGAAGTGGCTAACCACTACTTCTCTGAACTGCATGGGGAAATCTTCAACCTAACCATCGTGGACAACTAGGACTACTCTTCTTATACTGGTTGGCACAGTTACGGGATGTGTTTGTCTGATCGGGATAACCTTTAAAACAGTGTGGTGGCCAAGGCATGTGATATAAAACAAAAATTGACCAATATAATACTTTTAAAGTCAACCTTTTGTCAGTCCACCTTTTCACTCACGAACCAAAACTGAAGTTGTGTATACTTTGCCTTATATCATAGCTGTAACAGCTTATTGTAAAGATGTTCATCCACTTTTACAGCCCTTTTTTGATTTAACAATTTTTCGGGATCACTTCTTGGGTCGCCCCGGGGGGTATCGAGCCATTCTGGGCTTGTTTCCTTTCTTTGAAAGCTTTGAATAGTTTTTTTTTCACAATTTACATCCATTTAAAGGTACTTAGTTGTAGCTTTTAAACCCCCTTTTCACCATTGTTTCATACCCTTTTACTTAAAGCATTCATTGGTTATTTACCCAGGATATCGGTTTACCCCGGTGACCCATTCTGGGACAGTTTCCAACACTTTAAGGAAGTGAAAAGTTCGCTGTCCACTTTATTTAGTTCTCTGTCCTAAAAATCAGCAAGCTCATTTTCATCCCATTGTCCATAATTTTCACTCCCTAGGCCATTTCGGCCATCCAGGAAGCTAAGGAAGGATAACACCCAGGGTGGGTGGTCCTGAGAACGACTTCTTGTAGGTCTTTCACCTTTCTTCTTCCCCTTATTTACTGCCTCAGGCGAAGGACCACCTGAGGTGTGGGTAGTCTCTTCCTCGTGCAGAGCTACCAAAGGGGCTATAACCGGCTTCACGGTCGGGTAGGTCGGATCCGTCCCTACGAACAGATTTTGCTTATAACACCCGCCCTTTTCTGGTGACTCCACTGAGGAACCTTGCAAACCTCTTTAGATTTTCATGTATCCCAAACTTGTACTAAACATTGGACCTGAATTCTTTGTGGTCCTTTTCCTACTCGTTGACAAACTTTTGACAAGATCTTTCAGTGACCCTTTTGAATTTTCTTTGGTACTCATTATAGTTCAGTTTCCTTGCAATTTCCATTGCACCTGGGAGTTGTAAATACCATCGCGTTTTCCTTTCCTTTTACTTTGTCCGTCTTCAATTTGACTTGTTCGAACTCACGTGAGAAGTTATAAGTTTGTCGTACCTTACCTTCCACTTCGAGAAGAACAAAAAACAAAGCTTCGTTTTAGTTGGGTTATTTTACATTGTGTTAGAAAGAGTAGGATTGTCGGTGATACACCCCTAAGTACTCAAAGTACTTACTTGTCCCCTTGCAAGCTGGAAGGGCACAAGTATCCTAAGACTAGGGAAACAATGTCCCCCAAGGTTACAATAAGTCAAAGTTCGTGAAAGAAAACAAGTAGTGAGACACATACACCTGGGAAACCAGGGAAAATTGTTACCTCTGCAGTGCAAACTGAGTCACCCTCTTCCTCTTCTCCTATTAAAATCCCCTTACTAAAACAAACTTTAGCTAATCCAACAATAGTTACTAATCCTCAAGTTGTTTCTCCCATCATTTCAACAATTGTTGTTATTCAGCCCATAGTTGTCTCGATGGAAATGCCATGGCAACCCGACACTCCTTTGAGGTTGGCCAGACCTCTTCATGACATACCTGTGGATGCCCCAAATAGACTTCCCAAGTTTAGTGGCACTGGTACTTTGAGTTCTGAAGAACATATACAAAACTTCTATGATGCCTTAGCACTTATGGACATAACTATTCCCGATGTCATCATTAGAATTTTTGTGAGAACCTTTGAAGGTGAAGCAACGAGATGGTATCGCTTGCTTCCTAATGATAGTATCCCAGATTGGGACACTATGATCCAAGAATTCAAGAAACATTTCCAAGGGGCAGATGATGTGGCTTCCCTGCTTAGGGATTTCATGACCATCTCCATCCATGAGGGTGAGAAAATATCAAATTTTAATCAATGCTTTACCTCGACCTTGAATAGGATCCCAACTGCTTCCCAACCATCAGGGAACAATTTTTTCCATTATTACATGACCGCCATGAATCCGAATGTAAAATACATATTAAAAGATAAATCAACGCAAACTTTAGATGCGGCCAAGACTAGTGCCCTGGAAATTGAAAGAAACATGGAGGAATCCGGTATGATTCCTTCACCTTTAGCGCAGCCTTGTTTTAATGGGAGACCTAGGAATGATCTACCTTGAAATGAGGGTCCTCGGTATGAACCACCACCTACCCAAACTTCAAGGATTGAAGAAAGGAAAAGTTTGGAAATACTCAAGTTGTTAATGAACACGAACAACCAAATACTTTCTCTTAATCGAAAGGTGAATGACATGCAGTATTCTGCTATTCCGAGGCCAAGACCTCCTTTCTCTCCTACTCCTACTCCTAGGCAACATGTTGTTGAAGTGGATTGGTGCCACTTTTTCCAAGGCTTCCATGACCCTAAGTATTGTTATGCATATACATGTCACGTGGAATTGTCTAAAAGTGGAAAAGCACCTTTACCTCCAGTAAAAAACAAACTTGCTTCCACCTCCCAAAATGCCCAAGTTAACATGGAAGACTCTATCCCCTGTGATGACGATCTTCTTTCTTTCGGAAGATTTGTTGTAGAGACTAGGAGCCAGGCCCCTAAAACCACTCCACAAGGGGTGGAAGAATCCAAAAGCGATCCCAAGGACAATGAAAAGGGAAAACTTCCCGCAAATGGTAGATTACCTTCCCCTACAAGGAACAGGGTTCCTTGGACCCCAAACAAGGTAAACTTGCCTAATAATCCACCACCTTATTTCCCAACACCGATGCCTTACAATGTTGTTGAAGATCTAGCGAAGGTTCCCGCCCACATGACATTATTAGATGCTCTTAGAACACCCGCTCAATTTGAAAACCTTTCACGTGTTCTACAAGCACCCCTTACTCCACGAATAGAACAGAGACTTCTTCTTTCCAAAGAGTTCACTTCTCAACCTAGGGAAGAACACGATGTTATTGATTTAGACCCTGACATTCCTCCTTTCTATATCTTAGTTTTGATTTTTGATTTTGTGCTCCATAACTGTGTCGCTGACACAGGAGTGAGGCACAATGTCATGCCTTTGAGAGTCATGAGAAGACTGGGTCTTGAATGTATAGGCCCATGTAAAGACTTGTTAGCTTTGGACTCTAGGATTGTAGAAACCATCGGTTACATTAAAGACTTATCCATTTCTTATGACCAAGCCCCAGAGGTGAGCATGCTCATAAACGTCATCGTAGCAGATATACCTGAAGCATATGGCATGCTTTTAGGGAGAGAGTGGTCCACCAAAGTAAAAAAGGGTCGTTACTTCATGGAGGGGACCCACTTCACCTTTCCTCATAAAGGTGTTGAAGTAGTTATTAAGAGGGAA
>ML811282.1:46859-66199 GCA_009831015.1 Picea engelmannii
AGATATACCTGAAGCATATGGCATGCTTTTAGGGAGAGAGTGGTCCACCAAAGTAAAAAAGGGTCGTTACTTCATGGAGGGGACCCACTTCACCTTTCCTCATAAAGGTGTTGAAGTAGTTATTAAGAGGGAACCAAAGTACCAAGAGCAGGTTGTAGCTTCTTCCTATAATACGAAACATGTGTCTTTTCAAGATATAGGTATGGGTACTTACGCTGTATTATATGAGGAAGATGTACATGTCCCTCCTTCTGAGTTGGAGGAAATGGTGTGGAGTATGGATTTTGACGGTGCTAAATCCAAGAATGGATCTGGGGCTGGTGTCCTTTTGTGTGATTCCAAGGGAAACACAATTCCTTTCTCTTTTCGGTTAGAATTCCCTAACACTAATAATATGGCTGAATATGAAGCTTTAGTTCAAGGCCTCCAAAAGGCCTTAGGCTTAGGAATACGCCATTTATTGGTGAGTGGGGATTCTGAATTGGTTGTGAATCAAATTAGAGGTAAATATGAAGTTCACAACCCACGCCTCAAACAATACCACTGGAGGGCTAAGGAACTTATTGAGAAGTTCTTATCTTTCAACATGCAAGCCATGCCTAGGGCCGTAAACCACGTAGCTGACACTTTGGCCTTGGATGGTTCTTGTTTCTCCTTGGATTTTGTAAGGTCTATTGAAGATATACAAGTCCAAATTTTACATAGGCCTACGTTACTGGATAATGTCGATTCTTGGCAAGTTTTTGATACTGATGAAGAAATCTATAGATTCCTTCAAAACAAGGAGGAGTTTGAAGATTTACATATCAACCATGAGTTGGAAGAGGAAACAGGGAACATAATTCAATGAAAGACAAATAAGATCCCCTCTAGTTTGTAAGCATTGGAATCCATGTTTGATTCTGATGATGCCATTACTTTTGTGCCTAGTATTGATAGCGAATTTGTTAGGAAGGTGCGAGAAGCCATACCTATTAACCTGGGAAGTGAGAAAGATCCAAAAATGGTCTATATAGGTGCGTAGTGTTCCCCTTCTGAGGTCGCTCAAGTCACGAGACTCTTGACAGAATTCAAAGATGTTTTTTTTTGGTCCTATCAAGACCTCAAGGTTTTCGATATGCAGGAGATAGTCCATGCCATACCCATAATCCCTGATTCAAAACCTTATAGACAGAGGCAGATAAAAAACAACTCGGCTTTGGAACAAACAATTAAAGCTGAATTGGATAAGATGAAGGCATCCGGGGTCATTTACCATGTCTGTTACTCACAATGGGTATCTAATTTGGTTCCGGTTAGGAAGAAATCTGGTGATATTCGTTTGTGTGTCGACTTTCGACATTTGAATAGAGTGTCTCTAAAGGACAATTACCCCGTCCCACCTATGGAAGAGATTCTCCAACAAGTCTTTGGGTCTCAAATGATGTCCCTTTTAGATGGCTTCTTAGGTTACAATCAGATAGCCCTCGATCCTTCTGATAGCCATAAAACCACCTTCACCACTCGCTGGGGCACATATGCATATAACAAGATGCCTTTTGGACTGATTAATGCTGGGAACACCTTTCAACGTGCCATGGCCATTACTTTCAGAGGGTTATTGGGTAATATTATTGTTGTTTACTTCGATGACCTCACGGTCTTTTCCAAAGAACAGGGTAGTCATTTTGATCACCTTAGGCAGGTTCTCCTTAGATGTCGTAGGTTTGGCATATCTTTAAATCCTAAGAAGACCATTTTCGGTGTTATGGAGGGAAAAATTTTGGGTCAGATCGTCTCTCAAGAAGGTGTAAAAGTTGATCCTAGGAGAGTGGTAGCAATCCAAAGGCTGCCCTTACCTACCAATAAAAAGGAAATGCAATCTTTCTTTGGGAACATAAATTTCCTGAGATGCTTCATTCCTGATTTTGCTCAAGTAGTTAAACCTCTGAATCAACTTTTGAAGAAAGACATTCAGTTCAAATGGGACCCTCCTACCCATCAGGATTTTGAATCCATTAAGAAAGCCATTGCTTTTGCCCCTCTGTTAATCAGTCTTGATCCCTCTAAATACTTTGTCATGTACACTAATTCGTCAGGGGAGACAATTTCTGCAAACTTGTTGCAAAAGGACCATGAGGAAAATATTAGGCCAATCGCCTTCGTGAGCCAAAATTTGAAACCCCACCAACTGAATTATTCTCCACTGGAGAAACATGGTTATTCCTTGTATAAAGCATTGGAACAAGTTCGACATTACATACAAGGACATAAAGTTCAGGTTTTTTTGCCTACATCTCTCTTAGTCACCGCTTTGAATCAAACCGAATTTCATAGTAAGTGGTCCAAATGGATCATGCGCATGAAAGAGTATGACTTGGAAATTAAGCCAATGAAAACCATTAGGGGAATAGGGTTGGCTTGATTGCTAACCCGATCCCATCCCTCGGTCATAGTTGAACCACCTCAAGTAGATGACTTGATTTCTTTCGAAGAACTGGTTAACGAAATTGAGTTAGCCTCACAACCATGGTATGGACCTATCATATATTTCCTGATCAATGGTGTTTGCCCACTGGACATGGAGACTAAATCCAAATGAACACTTCATTTACAAATTGTCTGATATGTTTTACAAGGTCAAATCCTTTACCAAAGAAACCTTGATGGGGTCTTCTCACGATGTTTAACTCCTGATCAAGCCCAAATAGCACTTGAACAATGCCATTCCGGGGTTTGTGGAGGTCACTTTTCAGCCAAAACCACTGTAGAGAAAGTTCTACATGAAGGTTACTTTTGGCCTTCACTCCACAAAGATGCCCATTTACTTGTTCAGAAATGAGAAGCTTGCCAACGCTTCACTGGGAAGCAAAAGTTGGTCGCCTTACCTCTTAAACCTATTGAAGTCCAAGTCCCTTTCGCAAGATGGGGCATGGACTTTATTGGACCAATTTCACTGTCGTCTAGTGCTGGTCATGTACTCATCTTAACATCGACAGATTACTTTACAAAGTGGGCTGAAGCAATTGCTCTTAGGAATGCTACGAGTCAACAGGTGGTAGAATTCGTTGAACGTAACATTTTATCCCGTTTTGGGACCCCTGCTGAGATATTAACTGATAATGGATCAGCTTTCATGTCTGATGTCATGTTACACCTTCGTGTTACATATGGCATCCAAATTTTTCAATCTTCCACCTATCACCCCCAAGGTAATGGTTTGGCCGAATCAACGAATAAAAATCTGATTTGGATCCTTAAGAGGACAGTCAAGGATAACAAGAGTGATTGGCAAACAAAGTTAAACTTTGCTTTGTGGGTTGATCGTATAACTCCAAAGACAACCACGGGTCAAAGTCCTTACACTCTGGTGTATGGCGCTCCTGCCGTCCTTCCTGTTCACTTACAAATTCTAGCCTTGAGTTCGGCTATTGTTGAGGCAGAAGATGATTTCCAACCCTTACAACATCATTTAGACACACTCCTCGAATTAGAAGAGGTAAGAAAGGACGCATTCCAACACCTCCAAAAGAAGCAAGACATTGTTAAATGTTCCTTCGATAAAAGAGCCACAATGGTAAATTACAAAGTAGGAGATGATGTTTTATTATGGGACAAAGCACATGAGGCCCCATCCAAACATCACAAGTTTGATTCATTATGGTTGGGTCCTTACACAATCTACGAGGTCTTAGGGACAAATGCTTTCATATTAAAAACCTTGGATGGAGAACCACTTCAATTCCATGTGAATGGTCATCATCTAAAGTTCTTTTATTCCTGAGAGGCCTTGTCATCTTGTACATAAGTCACCATTAATTCTTTTCTGGTTTGTATCTATTTAATGTTATTGATTCTCTTTCTTGTATGTATTTACTATTACCTTTTCATGTTTGTACATTTCCCCATGGTTTCAGTCTTAAGCCCTTTTTCCCTTAGTTCCAGTTTTGGAGTATAATCCCTTCTTTGTTTTTCCATGGGTTGGTCTTTTCCATTTTAAGTTGTAGGTTTCCTTATTTTGGGTTTTTCCAGTGTTCAATACGAAGGATATGGTCTTTATTATTGGGTGGTTGCGTGGAAATACTAGATTCCTAGAATATCTTTTACCATACTTGACATTTTGGGAAACTCTGTCTTAAAGTCATCTTAAATGGGTGTAAGTCTGGTTGTTAGTTCATCAAATTCAGTAGGGAAAGTCTAAGGAGGTAGCATATCATTCTCCGGTGAAGCTAAAAACCATGATGGCATGATGGCTTACATAGCTATGTGATTGAAATTGCACTTTACCTGACCACTTACAAAATGATCTCTCCAAGCAATGGTCATTTCCCTACAAAGTTCCATCACTTATGAGCACTTGATATTTCAGCATCTACTGCCACAATTTTTTTATATTTCTTTATTCCCTTGTTTGACTAGTTTGCTTGCTAGTTTTCCTCCAGTGAGTCCCTGATTTCAAAAGATTCATATTTGCTTGTCTGTGTGTCGAGAATCGAAGCTATGCATGAGACTTTTTGTTGGGCCAAGGTTCACCTTAAGCCTCGATTCTCATAGTTAAGCCATAATCTGGGTGAGGGACCTGTGTCACTTGGGGCACATTTCTCAACAAAACCCGGGTCATTATTCCCATTCTTCCATCTTATGTGAATCTCAGTATAAATTCTTCTGTATATATTTATTGCACCACTTTCATTATTCAGTTATCCCTAATGTGAAAAATGGTCCTTATATTATAGTTGAATACCCCCCTCACCAAATCGGTCACTTTGAACGAATGAATTTTCCCCAAGTATTCCTGCCTATCACGTGGGTGATCCCATTGCTCGACATGCTTTGGAAAGAATTTCCCCTCTGGTGCCAAGAATGTTGACCCAAAAATCTACTATGGGCTCAACATGGTGTTTTACACAGTTACTTCTCCATAAACCTCTCTTGATGCTATGGTTCCAGTCAAAGACAGTGGTGGGGGTCATAGTTACTATCGCCTCTACCCTTGAAAGGGTATCAATTGGTTGCTTTCAAGTATTTGTGGGCCTTCCCATGACATTTCTTCATCATGTCAAGGTTGTTCGATTCAAGGAATACAACAATTCCAAGTGATAGGGATCAGGACAAGATTTTCAATGAGATATCATGAACTTGATTCTGAGTCAGTATGACCCCATACGAGGCACGTGAAGTCAACGTCACCCGAACGACCAAAACCAATAGCTGTGACTTCTTGGTCTGATTCTGTTTAGATTATGGTATCAAAGGGGAAATAAAACCCATACATGGCATAGGGTAGTGTGATACCTTTCCAACAGTGTATCCAGGGCTTGGTTTCAACCCCCGGTTGTTAAGAACGAGCCTTCGCAAGTTTATGACCAATTTTGGACACCAAATTGGTTGCAGTGGTTTATGATTTAAAATTGGTGGGTAAAGAGTTATAAATAAGATAGTCAGCTATGCCACACTATAATAGACTCATACACCTTTCCAACGATGTCTCATTTTCCTCATTCTGACTTCAGATGGCCTGGTTAGAGCTGTCACACGTTGGCCAATACTTTTACGCAAAAAGGGGTCTACCAGCTCGCGTGACAGGATTTCATAACAGCTAAGATAGTCATAAATGACCGTGGAATAAAATTATATTTACACCTCATCGAAGTACTCATCGATACCTTTTCGACAGTACCTCATTTGCCTCGATTGGATATCGTATGACCATTTGGCACCTTTTGCAAGATTAGGTGTCATGTGGGCCCACCAGCAAGTCAGGGGTTTTTAAGTGACCACTTTTTCGGGCCGAATTTGAGGGCTGAGGTGGAATTATCTCAAGTTGGTGATGACATATTCCTGATGTACTCGTCAAGACCTTTCCAATGATGTGACTTTCATCTGATTCCGACTTCGTCTCTCCAGTCAACATTTTTTGGGCTGAGTCAAGTGCAATAGAGTCAAAGTCAAAGTCAAAGTCAAACTTTGACCTGACATATTTCCAAAAACATTAAAAAATTAATAAAATATTTTATTAAATATTTTCAGAAAAAATGGAAATTTGGATGTGGGCACGTAGCCTCATGCAAAATGGGGGAAAATTGGTTTTTTCTAAAAAAATGAAAAAAAAACAAAAACCCCTTCTCCCCTCTCCCAAGCCATTTGGACAGTTTGGCCAGAAGGGGGAGAGCTCTGCAACAACAGTTCATAGCAGCAGGGGGAGGTTTTTGATAGTAGCAACAACTCAGCAATGGGTAGCCAGTTTCCATGCTACCATCTCCATGCCATTGACCAGGTAACCCATTATGCTCATTTCCAAAAAAACAATAAGATATGTTGCTGGTTGTTTTGAGGTTCTGCAAGAAGAAATTGGTCTGTTTTCCTATTTCAATGATGGGGTTTCTTGCTGGTTCAGTCTAATTATTAATGGTTGAGTTCATTAAGGGTGTATGTGTGCTGAAAGATGCAAAGGAGAGGGGATTTGAACCCCTCTTGGGCACCAGGCCCAAGCCTCCATGCCTCCTTTAAATTTTTAATTGTAAAGCTATCTATTGGAGGTTGTAGGCCTGGGCATGTCACTGGGAAGCCCTGGGCTTTGAACCCTGACCCTCCCCTTTTCATTTGCCCAGAAACCTCAAAAAAATTGCTGAGAAATCCAAGTGGAAGGTAGGGGGTTTGAACCTAAGACCTCACGTCCATTTTGCTGGTAGAAAACCCACTTTGCCTAATGTTTTCAATTTTAATTTATAAAGAGTGGCTGGCCACCCATCCACCACCTAGGTGTCACCAACACTCCTGTGCGTGCACCAGTCTTCTCCCTTCAAACACAACCCTCACCTCCATCCTCCTTCCTCTCGGCCCTCTCCCACAGCCACCTCCTCCTTTCTTCCACCTCTGCGCGTTGCCTCTCCTCCGTGGCCTCCTCCCCCACATCCCTTCTGCGCTGTGCTTCACCACCACCACCGCGCATACCTCTCTCCCTCACATTCACTCCTCCAGCCACCTCCTCCTTTTATTTCACACGTGCCCCTCCCACACTGCCATACCTCCACCTCCACGTAGCTCCTCCACCCTCTACCTCTCATCTCCCACGCGGCCTCCAACTCCGCAGCCACCTTCCCTCTGCACGTGTTGCCCACACCCTCGGCCCCTTCCCCCTCCTCCCTTCCACCGCCAATTCCCTACCCCAGCACCAGCGCCAACAGCTCCTCCATACCCATGTGCTTGGTAAGGCCACACCCTGGTCTCCCATGCGACCAGGGGCGAAGGCTCAGGAGGGGCTTTTGTGTTCTTTGGGTTGTTTAAATTTAAAAAAAAAAAAAAAATTTTTTTTTTTAATTTTACATTATAATATTTTTTAATTTTAAATTTAGTTATGAATATATTTTTATGTTTGTAATTAAAAAAAAAAAAAAAAAATTATAATGTTTAATTAAAATAGAAATTAAATTTTAATTAAATTTTAAATTGTTTTGAACCATATAGTAAAATTAAATTTCCTTCCCCCTAAAGGTCACTAAACTTTTTAATTGCATAACTTCCAGGTACGGAGGCGGATTTTCGCCCGTAAATAGTTGAAACGATCGGGGCAAAGTCTAGAATACACCCATGCCATTCACCTTATCAAATTCAGCCCAGATTTTCAGTGACATGTCCCAGAGCGACAGGGACTCAATTTGGCCATACAAGCATGCATCGGAAAGAGGCCTAATTAGGGGCCTCTGAGGTCAAATTGGGCCCGGCGAAGGAAACCCATTTCAGCTACAGGTATACAGGCCTGTAGAAGCCTGTCAATTCTGGTGTCCAACCCAGAATTTCACCCGAATTCCAAATCTTTTCCCTGATCAGTCCATTGGCCGGCTCCATTCGCATACCTTCCCGGGACCATATCTCACTCATCCGGAATCGGATTTGCGCCAAAAGAAAGGAAGCAAAAGGTAGTGGATAGAGCTATAGCATGGAAATAGTAAAGAACAGATTTGGGACTGTTTGGTATAGAGGAAGAGCCTATCAAAGTTCAGGTCCAAGGGGTCCTCTTACCGAAACAAGCCCAAATCAAAGCCATGTGTTAGCCAGCTCACAGAGAAACTTATAGGCAGCAAAGAGGAGGCATAATAAGGTCTGAAAATTGCCTGAATAGCAGGCATTTCCTTACTTACAATGACTAAAGCCCGAATCCCCCTTGCCCTCCAAAGCAACTCAGCAATTCCCCACACCTTGGGCCTTCATTCTGGTGAATCCGACAACCATGGATGGTCGGTTACTATCCTAAAACACATCACCTACAGGTGAAAAACATGGCAGCAATCAAAGAGCATTTGGGATGGCACAAATCCCAAGACAAATGATGATGTGGCATATCAAGCTTTGTCATTTTATAAAAAATGACTTTTTGTAATATAAACTTTCGTATGATTTACTTTTGGCATGTAATTATTATGTAATTGAAGGGTCAAGTCAAATCTGATTTGATCCCCTTTTTTTGGATAAGATTCCCTTTTGGATAAGGTTTCCTTTTTGGATAAGGTTACTTTTTGTAAAAAAGATCAAAAATACTTTAGGGTTGGTCCACTTGTCACTTTTCCAAAAGTGACAAGTGTTTTGTGACCTAACCCTAGGCCTTCCCCTCTCCTTTATAAATAAGAGGGTTGGCATTGTAAAAAAGGAGAGGATGAATATAGTAAGAAAGCTCTGCTGAAATTTATAAGGCTCTTTGTGTGTGTGGACTTGTTGAATTTTAATTGTTGGATGTGTCAATTGTTGGTTAAGGGTTGAGGGGTAGTGGTAAATGCTTGATATGTTATCTATATCCAGGAGGGATTGGTTAGCTAGGTGTTTTTTGTTGCTTCCTTAGGTTTAACTTTCTCACTTTCATTTTCTAACAACTTGGTTTAATTTGTTTAATGTGTTTTAGTGCAGATTTTTTGAAGTATTCAATTGTTTTCATCCTTAGCTAGTGGTTGGGAGTCCTAGGGCCCCTTAGGAGAACCCTTAAATAGACCTCATTGCTGGTTGTCCATACTTGCTTGCTTTATCTTTTCATTCATGTATGTTTCTGTTATGTTTTCTTACCATTAACCTTTCTGTCCCAAACAGGGAAATGGATCATTTTGGTCAATTTTCCCCCACGGGACAACCATCTTAGTTGGCTATTATATAATTCTTATATGTAAAAAAATTTTATGTTTATTTCAGCTTTTTCCATACATAAACACTAAAATTTCATTGTTTTCCTGCAAGGATACATCCAGTCACCCATTCTACTTCTCTTAAGCAGTTAGGGACCACCTAGAGACCTGTTTGAGGCAAAGGGGCTAGTAGAGCAGCGAAGAAAAACACACATTTCAATTGGTAAATCCTATCCAATCACTCTCATACACACTTTAATTATGACTTGCACCCACTCCAAAAATTTCCGATACACATATCAATGTTTATATGTTCGATTTATGTAAGTAGTTTGAATGATCCACTTGTGAATTCATGCTAAAAATCTGGTTAATACTTGTGTAGATAACAATCACATATTTTTCATTTCAAACACTAAATTTCCAATTCTCATACAAGGAGTTAGTTTGGGCTTTCATGCATATGGCGTCATTGCCGCTCGCAAAAAGTCTCAACCCATTCCTTTGGGTTGAATGTTGTAATTGTTATGTTGTAATTATCTAATCTTGTTACATTTTCATTGTATCATCTTTTCGCTCACTAATCTATAGGTGGTTGCCCCAAAAAGGGGCCATGCATAATCAACAAGCTAAATATATGAAAAACAATGCAAAAAATATTTGAAAACAATTTAGGGGTCCTCCCCATACGCAGAAAACATAAAACTTATATTATTTAGATATTTACATACACATATTATCTAGTCGTCACATATATGTCACTTATCTATTTACTTGTTTCATGTATATAGTTCCAAAATAGATTTCAATTTCAGTAACCAGGAGGCACACTGGTGAAAGAAAGGCATGACCTCACCATGTGGATGGTCTGGTATTTCCTTTTATGCAATTTCAATTTCATAGAATATTAAGAGTCAAAGCCAGGGAATCTTCATCAGGAGCCCCTCAGAAGTTGTCTAGTTAGTATAAGTCGAGTGGTCTTTCGTTAGTACCACACGGTTAAGGAGTTGATTAGCTTAGCTCGGTTGGAATACTACTCTGCTTGGGTAAGCTCAACAAAAACCCTCTTTAGGGGGGTCCTCATCCTCTTCCTTTTCGAAGGTATCCTTCTTCCATCCAAGCATCTTTAAGAGCCCAAAAGCACTAGTGACGAGAAGTGGATAACCCCTACTTCTATGAACTGCATGGGGCACTCTTCAACCTAACCACCATGGATAGCTAGGACTACTCTTATACTGGTTGGCACAGTTTCGGGATATGTTTGCCTAATCGGGATAACCTTTAAAACGGTGTGGTGGCCAAGGCATGTGATAAAAAACAAAAATTGACCAATATAATACTTTTAAAGTCACCTTTTGTTAGTTCACATTTTCACTCACGAACCAAAACTAAAGTTGTGTATGCTTTCCCTTATATCATATTTGTAACAACTTGTTGTAAAGTTGTTCATCCACTTTTACAGCCCTTTTTTGTTTTAACAATTTTCTGGGATCACTTCTCGGGTCGTCCTGGGGGGTATCGAGCCATTCTGGGCCTGTTTCCTTGCTTTGAAAGCTTTGAACAATTTGTTGTTCACAATTTACAACCATTTAAAGGTACTTGGCTATAGCTTTTAAATCCCCTTTTCACCCTTGTTTCATACCCTTTTACTTAAAGCATTCATTGGTTATTTACCCAGGATATCGGTTTACCCTGGTGACCCAGTCTGGGACAGTTTCCAACACTTTAAGGAAGTGAACAGCTCGCTGTACACTTTATTTAGTTCATTTTCCTAAAAATCAAAAAGCTCATTTTCATCCCATTGTCCATAATTTTCACCCCCCAGGCCATTTCGGCCATCCAGGAAGCTAAGGAAGGATAACACCCAGGGTGGGTGGTCCTGAGAATGACTTCTTGTAAGTCTTTCACCTTTATTCCTCCCCTTCTTTACCACCTCAGGCGAAGGACCACCTAAGGTGTGGGTAGTCTCTTCCTCATGACAAGCTACCAAAGAGGCTGTAACCGGCTTCACGACCGGGTAGGTCGGATCTATCCCTACGGACAGATTTTGCTTATAACAGTTATGTACAAACATTAGTTGCAGGGAAAGATACAAGAAAAATAAAAAACCAGAATACACAGTGCTTAGTGAGATCACTAAAAAATAAATTCCAAAGGAACCAGAAAATAAAAATGTACAACAAAAGGAGCAACATGTACCTCAAACTCTTGCACTTGTTGTTAGAATATCTATAGGTTAAGTAGACCCCTTGAACGATACTCTCCTTCATTGTATTATTTTTTGTTGACTAATTCTGGTGCATCAAAATGTTATGAAGAGTAAATCCAGGTAGACACCAAAAATAAGTGGGAGAAAGGAATGAAAGATAAAATGGATTCCCTGGTAAATAACCAGACTTTGGATTTGGTTCAGTTTCCTGCAGGAAAAAGAGAATTATAGAACAAATGGGTTTACAAGTTGAAGGAAAAAGATGGAGGAAAAAAGTGGTACAAGGCCAAACTTGTTGTAAAGGGGTTTTCACAAAAGAAAGGTATAGATTTTGATGAAATATTTTCTCTTTTTGTTAAATGAATTCAATTAGGACTATTTTAATTCTTGTGGCAGTAGAAGATTTTCATCTTGAATAGTTAGATGTAAAAACAACTTTTCTCGATGGGGATTTCGAGGAAGATATTTATATGCAGTAGCCACATGGGTATGAGTGTTAGAATATAATGAATGTGCTCATTTAACCATATAAAATATCACTATTGTCACCCAACCATAGGCCGAAGCCACCCTCGAGCACCTTAACCTTGACAGAGAATCATTCTGGAAGAAAACCCTAGACTGGATAGCCAAACAAAGGTGGAACACCTTTCTCCAAGGATAGCGCACCAAGTAAGAGTAACAATATCTTATCAGAGAGTCCAAACCATAACCAAGAGAGAGTCCAAGACAAAACAAAAATCTTCTAGCTGCAGTAGTTGCAACGACAACTCTCCTCCAAACTTGCATAAAACTGGCCAACTACAGTGCGCACAAGTGTTTCTTCTGCAGTTCTGAGAATGCTGGCCAGAATGAAGACTAGCCTCCTGTATTTATACTAATTTTGGCAGACTACGTAAAGAACACACAACCCACACTAAGAGGGGTGGTGAATTAGTGTGTGGTCTATTCTAAATTTTTCTTTTTTCAAGTTACCAATTAAAACATAAATGAACATATTAGGAATAATCAAATCATAATTACAATGGACACAGAGACAACATATGTTTGTATAAGCTTTTGTATAATTGATATGAACATAGTAATGAAAATATATGTGAGAGAGGATTTTCTTTTTAGCACTAACTAAAGTTTTCAGCACCAACTAAAATAAGGAGCACCAACCCTTTGGAGAGCACCAACTCTCTGCCAAGACCCATCTGTTGGAAGATTGGTTGTTGTCATTGATTTCAACCCTAGTCATGGGTTTTGGACCTCAAGATTGATTAAGGTATTTGGACATGAAGGAAAATGCACATGCATATACAAAACCCATGGATGGATAGTATACATCATGTTGTTTATGTTGGTATGTGGCATGTCACGTGGATCCTCATGGTTGAGGAGAAATGAATTTTTGAAGATGACAAAGTGAATTGAAGAAGGAAGTACATGTAGGCCCTAAAGATAATTAAATAAAAGAATTACAAAATTAGAAAGTGTCGAGTCGACCCTAATGTTAAAAGAAAGTGACATAAATGGTATAAATAAATATCATTATACATTCATTTGATACAAGTTGAATTTCAGAGGAAGTCATAAGTAAATAAGGTCGGATTTCAAGGGAGGATGAAGTCTTTTGGTGATGTGTTCTAAGGTATGTTATTTTCAGGTCATCTTACCATTTTTTCTAAGGTACCTTCGCAGATGTTCATAGTCCTATTCTTGTCTTGACTATATCTGACAATCCATTGAGAAGAATCTTCAATGCCACTTCATTGTTCTTCCTTGCTCTTCTTTGGATTGCAATTTTGGATAGATTATTTGATGTAGTTAAGTCCCATGGCTTGCTTACTACTGAATTCCAAACCTTGGATCCTTTTGACTTCAAAACATGTTTCATATTTTTTGTCCATGAGGAATAATATGTTGCATTGATTAAAGGAGCTTCAACTGCGGAGAGAGCCATGTGTCCACCCATTTCAACAGGATCTGCCTTCCAGTGTTTTGAACTGTGTTTGAAGGAACCTTGTTCTGATACCAATTGAAGAACACACAACCCACAGTAAGAGGGGGGGGGTGAATTAGTGTGTGGTCTATTCTAACTTTTTATTTTTCAAGTTACCAATTAAAACATAAATGAACATATTAAGAATAATCAAATCATAATTACAATGGACACAAAGACACCATATGTTTGTATAAGCTTTTGTATAATTGATTTGAACATAGTAATACAAATATATGTGAGAGGATTTTATTTTTAGCACCAACTAAAGTTTTAAGCACCAACTGAAATAAGGAGCACCAACCCCTCAGAGAGCACCAACTCTCTGCCAAGACCCAGCATGGTGCAAGGCCCAGCTTGTTGCATGTCCCAGCTTGCTGATAGAACCTAGTCTATCCAACTAGAGTTTATTCAACTCCAGTAGTATTGATCCATTACAGAATCAATTCTATCTTATGATCAAAAGTACATCATAAGACTCTCATCACCGCATTTCATCTCCTCTGTTTTTTAACATTTTCTTTCCTCTGATGTCTTCTTGGAATCTGATTCAACTTATATAACCTATGTTTTGAACTGTATTTTATCTTCTATTGTTGACTGCAGAGACACAATATTCTCAACACTTTTTCTCATTTATATAATCTTCAAACTGGTGTGAAATTTAGAACAATGTGACCCTTGATTTGAACCATTGTACCTTTTCATTTAAAATGATAATCTAAACTTTAATTAATATCATTTTTCCTTTTATTATTTATTCATATTTTCATGATTTATTCTCTTTGAATCATGACTTTGTATCGGTTCATTTTTTTCATAAATTGATCACAATCATGGATCAATTTAATCCTTTATATTGGATGCCTAATCTTTGTTATATTTACAGAGACCAGATTCCGTGAAGGCATTTCCTTCAAACCATCATATGTGTTCATGTGTTACAGAACCACAGACTTACCGAATATAGCGATGTATAACAGTTTCCTTTTTTTTTTAACTTCTTATGTCATATGACCAACGGCGGTGACCGAATGCTAAGCTTGAACGAGTGCTTGAGCGCTTTACCAAATCAACAGTCATAATTTAATATCCTGACAATATGGACGGCTGATGGGATTTCGATACTTTTCCCTTCAACTTATCGTGAATTCTAATATTACAAAACTCACGATCACGAAATCACCAAAACAATCAGACGGTTCATATTACCCATTGATATGGACGACTATCAGGATTTCGACGCTTTGGCCATCGAGTCTTCATGACTTACTACATTGAAAAATTCTCGATTATGATATCGCCGATACAATCGGATGATTCATGTTTATCTCGAGGAGATACATCAATGGTCCACCTTAAAGCTTAGTCTAATCCCTTCTTTCCTTAATCGAACGGCTATGTCTTAATCAACCATTGATATGTGTGGTTGCTGAGATTTCATTGTTTTTTCCTTCGAATCTTTGTGACCTCCAATAGTCCCTTTCAGCGTTTCGGCGTTCAGGACTTTGTAATGTTGGATTTTTTCCTTACAACGAAAAACTCTCGAAGTGGTAACTCTCGATACTATGGATCATGTGATGCGTGTCCCTTTAGTATTTTTGGCATTCGAGACTTCTGGACTATAGAGTATTTTCTTAATGGTGAAATATCCCGAAGTAGGACTCCCAGAGTAACGTAAATGCTTACGTCACTTGATGATGTGTCACCAGCCTATTGGCTGCCACGTGTCATACATATTCGTGATTTTCACGTACCTGAAATGTTGTGTCAACTTGACACTTGTCAGTGTCTTATTGTGCCACGTGTCCTTAGATGACATGGTTTGTTGCATCGTTTTTCCTTGGTTCAAATCCAATGGCTCTCCAACGCTTTCAAGATCTGATGGCCCATGATTCTATCGCGATTTTTTGTTTCACTATTTGGAAGGTTATCACTTCCAGTTTTTGAATTTCCAGTCAGCAAAGTGTTGAACCAACACCATGTGTCCTTTGGCTCAATGGCTAGGATTCGTTCTCAATCCAATGGTCTGGATTGGATTGTGAATTCACGTTTTGGTATTTCAAGAAGCATGCTCTGTTCTCTCAACTCACAATCTCTGAATTCCCGAAATTCGGTATGCCACTCTCATCAAATAGATGACCCATGTCTCTCCTCCTGATCGACAGTCCTTATCTTATCATGATTTTGTGTTTTCGTATTTCAAAGGTTAGAGCACCTCCCTTCTTCTGACTCCTGATCTCCCGATATCTGATTTCCTGATATCTTCTTACATTGGATCAATGGTCCATGACCCTCCATGATCCAATGGTCCAGATCATATCGTGATTTCGCATTTCATGAGTTCATGCAACACTGTCTTTGAATTTCATGATTTTCGAGTCAGCGAAATTACAATCACTTGCCACATGTCCTCTTGATCCAACGGATCAAGTCATTTAGTTGCTTTAGAGTGTTAACTAACTCCTAGGCTTATCCTCCTGAGATTTTATCATAGGATTGTTTATCCTATAGTGATCAACAATAATCATGAATTTCTTTTGTAACTTGATATACTGTCCAATGCGCTCTTCCTTCTGAGATTTGGTCTTCATACTGCTCGCTCGTCCTGTTTTCTCCTCATCCTGAGCTTGCGCTTTTCCTTCTCTGCATAATGTATGACATCTTTTGTTGAATGGTATACTGTTGACATCAATGAAAATCTCATATGTCATTTAACAACAGATCATCCGATTGACTTTTGACATCAATGACTGTTGACATCGATGACAATATTTCCAACAATCTCCCCCTTTGTCATTGAGGTCAACACACTAACTTCATATACAAAACTCCCCCTGTGTTGATCCTTTCCTTTTATGAAGTTTTCCTTTATATGAAGTTTCTCTCCCCCTTTGACATCAATGGCAAAGGGTTTCTTCTCCTATGATCTATTTGTATAAGTACTTCTTTGAACAATGGTAAAACCTTCTACAATCAATCTTTTTCTGCTATAACATAATGACTCCTTATGTCATTGGTTTCTATCTCCCCCTGAGATATTCAATACATATTTGTTTTAAGGGGTTTTGAAAAAATATTTTCCACCTATGGTAAGCTCTGTATGTTACTGACGAGACTGACCTTGGGTAAATATTCCTACATACATGTTCTGCTAATCATAGTTGAATGACTCCCCCTATCATTATGCTTTATCTCTTTCTGACTATTCTCCACCTTTGTTTCGGAAAAGGTAGATCTTGCTGACAAGGTTTCTTCCCCTGTTGATTTACTAACCTCTTATCTTAGCTGATTGAGATTTTTTTTGTTTCATATGAGTAGTCTTCTTGATACAAATTTTTGTAGTGATCGAGTCTTTTCAAGATTTAATCTAATTACTTTCTTATTTACTAACCAAAACTTCCCTCGAATTTTTACTCACTGTTTTCCCCCTTTGTTTCTTAAAAGGGTAGCTTTTTCTGATAGGGTTTCTTCTCTTGTTATTTCTGCAGGATGTCATGTACCTCTTTGTACATCAGAATGTTGCTTCTGTTGATGCCTCTTTCCTACAGAACACAACGCAATTGTTTCTCATCTTATTTCAAACAACCCTTGAATCTATCCATTGATTCTCATCGGTCTCGAACTAAGATACCAATTTGTTTTTGTATCATCCACCTTGACATCTACACTCTCATCATCATGGTTGTTATTGAAAGCAGATTGTGGCTCCATTTTCTAGTGTGGTGATCACTTTTTCAATTAGTGTAATATCAGATTCTCATTTGTCAATCTTGACATCCATCTCTTCAAATTGGATCTACAATTTGAACTATCCATTTTTGAACTAATCTAAACTTACAAGAGATGCTTCAATAGTGCTATAAAGGTAACCCTTACTTCCAAAGACTTTTAATTTTTTTACAGAATGATATTTCCCAAAACATGGTTCATAAGGAGTTTTGTTACTATCAATCTGGAGAATACCTTTGTTCATCTGAGTATCGATGTGCTTGCATCATCCCTTTCTAAAACTTTTTCTTGTAGTTGGGTTTTTCCTTCTTCTGACTTTGATTTATTTTTATTTTCTTCACCTCCAGGGTCCTCCTTGGGATAGTGGCACTTGGATGCAAAATGACCAACTTTTCCATAGTTGAAACATTTGAAAAGAGTCTTGCCTTTGTACTTCTCTGATCCTTTCTGAAGATTCCTAGTGAAAATGGCTTTTTCCACATCAGATTCTTCATGTTGTTCTAGCGTTGAAGATTCATTTTCAACGTCATTATTATGTGCACCAGAAGCTTCTTTATCCTTGTCTTGAGAATATCCCCTATTAGAAATTTTATCCTCCAAACTCCTATTGTTAGCTTCCTCAATTTTAGGAGAAATATTTTCCTCATCTATCTTATTTGGTACTTTGGATTTTATTTTCCATGTCTTCTTATTTACTCTTGTTGTCATATTGTGTGAAGAATTTCTCATTGATTGTTTTCTTGAGTTCCAACAGTTATAGGATTTTTGGCCATATCCACCACAACTATAGCATCTCATAGTGTAACAATGTGCAGCAATATGTCCAACATGATTGTAGTTCCAACATCTTATACTATTGTTGAACCTACCAAATTGTTTTCCTCCCTGATGCCTACAGTCCAAGGCTTTATGACCATATTCATTACAAGAAAAACAATAACCTTTAAAGACACTCTCATACCTTCTTTGATTCATCCATGAAGGTGTCTCCCTTATGAACTTGCTTTGAGGACTATGAATAGCTTTTGGATGTCTTCCATGATTAGATGTTCTGAATTTTGTAGTGTTGCTTTTATTTCTTGAATGTAAAGAAACCGAATCATACCTGCTTTTACTTTTTGCAAATGAAGGAGTTGTTTTAGACATGTCTTCATCCTTTACAACTAAAGGAACTGTGTCAGGCCTATTTTAACCTTTTACAAATGAAGGACCTGCATCATATTTTTTAGGGATAATGATGATTTCCTTATTGTATCCAAGGCCATATGTGTCACTTGGTGATCTTTGACTATCCAGGATCTCATCCAGGGTCATGGAGTTGATCAAGAAATTGTTTTGGGTGTCTGACTTCTGAACCTTCTTTCTAAGATTCACAACTTTTTCTTCCATCTCATGACAGGATTCTTCCTTTTTTACCAACTAGTTCCGTACTAACTATTCTCTCCTTTTGGCTTCTTCAAGTTGGATTTTAATATTGACATATTTTTCCCTTAGTTCGTTTAGATCTACAATGTTTTTGCTTGAGAAATCATCTTCCTTCTTTTCTTCTTTTGCTTGACTGATTTCATTTTTAAGTCTGTTGATTTTCTCTTCATTTTCTTCTGTTAGACTAGCAACTTTTGTTTTCAATCTTTTGATCTCATATTCTTTGTTTTCTAACTGAATATTTTGCTCATATATGATTTATTTATTGTATTTGAGTTTTTCTTTTATTTCCAGGATATGCTTTTGATTTCCAAGCTCATCATTTTCCTTCTCCTTTTCTTTTACTTGATTAATTTCTTTCTTCAGCTTCTCGATCTCCTCTTCTTTCTCTTCTAACTGATTGTCTTGTTCATATAATATCTTATCACAGTCCTTGAGCATTTCCTTTATTTTCAAGACATGTTTTTGATTCTTTTCAAGGAATTCTTGAGTGTAGTCATGAAGAGAGCTATAGTCTGATTCATTATGGTGATAGAGGTATTCATGGAAACTCCAATCAACCTTTTCTTTGGCCTTTGATAGTTCTTCTTCTTCTCCTTCCATGGGATAAATGCTAACAGAACATTTTGTTATTGTATCTAATTCTTCTTCTTTACTTGCAGAGAAGGATTCAATATCACTGCTATTGCAGTCGAAATATTGTGGGGAGTCCTTACTTTTATTGATGGTTGAGTCTTCATCTTCATCCTTGATAGGAATTGTCAGGCTGCTAAATTGTAGCTTTTAAGTGTCCTGAATCACTAAATTGTCAAACCAGGGTTGGTATACTTCGAGCTGATACACAGTATGTGCAGGCAAGCGTCTAGTCTTTATTCGAATGCTATCCTAAAAATAAAGC
>ML811282.1:66299-97498 GCA_009831015.1 Picea engelmannii
TTCTATCTTCCCCTTCGAACCATAACGCTTGCCATGATGTATCGGTTTTGAACTGCTCCACTGGTACCGCTACGGTGTGAGTTGGTACCTGGTACCGGAACCCTGTGCCAAGAACAGCAATGGTACCTACCCAAGTGATATTAGTCCATTTATCAAATTAAAGTATTAAAAATGCATAATAATAACTTGAATTTCAANGATACCTTAGGCGACCCTTTTGAGTGGTAAAAGGGTGTTGATTATATCCAAAGGAGGTCAAAAAGGGTGGTACTGGCATAGAGTTGGAGGTCAATGGTATGTAGTATGGGCATAGAACATAGTCAAAACCGGGGACCAACAGGAATGTCTTTTGGGTCTTTATTTTTTATTTGATACATATTTTCTAACTTCAACCATAAGTCCTTCGTGGATGTTCATAGTCCTATTCTTGTCTTGACTATATATGATAATCCATTGAGAAGAATCTTCAATGCCACTTCATTGTTCTTCCTTGCTCTTCTTTGGATTATAATTTTGGATAGATTATTTGATGTAGTTAAGTCCCAAGGCTTGCTTACTACTGAATTCCAAATCTTGGATCCTTTTGACTTCAAAACATGTTTCATATTTTCTCTCCATAAGGAATAATATGCTATATTGAATAAAGAAGCTTCAATTGCGGAGAGAGCCATGTGTCCACCCATTTCTTCAGGATCTGCCTTCCATTGTTTTAAACTATGTTTGAAGGAACCTTGCTCTGATACCAATTGAAGAACACACGACCCACAGTAAGAGGGGGGCGGTGAATTAGTTTGTGGTCTATTCTAACTTTTTATTTTTCAAGTTACCAATTAAAACATAAATGAACATATTAAGAATAATCAAATCATAATTACAATGGACACAAAGACACCATATGTTTGTATACGCTTTTGTATAATTGATATGAACATAGTAATACAAATATATGTGAGAGAGGATTTTATTTTTATCACCAACTAAAGTTTTAAGCACAAACTGAAATAAGGAGCACCAACCCCTCATAGAGCACCAACTCTTTGCTAAGACCCAGCTTGGTGCAAGGCCCATCTTGTTGCATGTCCCAGCTTGCTGATAGAACCTAGTCTATCCAACTAGAGTTTATTCAACTCCAATAGTATTGATCCATTACAGAATCAATTATATCTTATGATCAAAAGTACATCATAAGACTCTCATCACCGCATTTCATCTCCTATGTTTTTTAACATTTTCTTTCCTCTGATGTCTTCTTGGAATCTACTTCAAATATTTAACCTATGTTCTGAACTTCATTTTATCTTCTATTCTTGACTGCAGAGACACAATCTTCTCAACACTTTTTCTCATTTATATAATCTTCAAACTAGTGTGAAATTTAGAACAACGTGTCCCTTGATTTGAACCATTGTACCTTTTCATTTAAAATGATAATCTAAACTTTAATTAATATCATTTTTCTTTTTATTCTTTATTCATATTTTCATGATTTATTCTCTTTGAATCATGACTTTGTATCGGTTCATTTTTGTCATAAATTGATCACAGTCATGGATCAATTTAATCCTTTATACTGGATGCCTAATCTATGTTATATTTATAGAGACCAGATTCCGTGAAGGTGTTTCCTTCAAACCATCATATATGTTCATGTGTTATAGAACCACAGACTTATCGAATATAGCGATGTATAACAGTTTCCTTTTTTTTTTAAACTTCTTATGTCATATGACCAATGGCAGTGACCGAATGCTAAGCTTGAACGAGTGCTTGAGCGCTTTACCAAATCAACAATAATAATTCAATATCCTGATGATATGGACGGCTGATGGGATTTCAATACTTTTCCCTTCAAGTTATCGTGAATTCTAATATTACAAAACTCATGATCACAAAATCGCCGAAACAATCAAACAGTTCATATTACCCACTGATATGGACGAATATCGGGATTTTGACACTTTTCCCATCGAGTCTTCATGACTTACTACATTGAAAAATTATCGATTATGATATCGCCGATACAATCGGATGATTCACGTTTATCTCGCGGAGATACATCAACGGTCCACCTTAAAGCTTAATCCGATCCCTTCTTTCCTTAATCAAACGATTGTGTCTTAATCAGCCATTGATATGTGTGGCTGCTGAGATTTCGTTGTTTTTTCCTTCAAATATTCGTGACCTCCAATAGTCCCTTTTAGCATTTCAGTGTTCAGGACTTCGTGATGTTGGAGTTTTTGCTTACAATGAAAAACTCTTGAAGTGGTAACTCTCGATACTATGGATCATCTGACGCGTGTCCTTTTCAGATTTTCAGCATTCGAGACTTCTGGACTATAGAGTATTTTCTTAGTGCTGAAATATCCCAAAGTAGGACTCCTAGAGTAACATAAATGCTTACGTCACTTTATGATGTGTCACCAGCCTATTGGCTACCATGTGTCATACATATTCATGATTTTCACGTACCTGAAATGTTGCATCAACTTGACACTTGCCAGTGTCTTAGTTTGCCACGTGTCCTTAGCTAACATGGTTTGCTGAGTCATTTTTCCTTGGTTCAAATCCAACGGCCCTCCAATGCTTTCAATATCCGACGGCCCACTATTCTATCGCTATTTCACATTTCGCTATTTGGAAGGTTAGCACTTCCATATTTTGACTTTCCAATCAACGAAGTGTTGAACCAATACCATGTGTCCTCTGGCTCAACGGCCAAGATTCATTCTCAATCCAATGGTCTGGATTGGATCGTGAATTCGCGTTTTGGTATTTAAAGAAGCATGCTCTGTTCTCTCAACTCACAATCTCCGAATTCCCAAAATCTGGTATGCCATTGTCATCAGATCGACGACCCATGTCGCTCCTCCTGATCGACGATCTTATCTTATCGTGATTTCATGTTTTGATATTTCAAAGGTTAGAGCACCTCCCTTCTTCCAACTCCCGATTTCTCGATATCTGCTTACGTTGGATTGATGGTCCATGAACCTCCATGATCCAATGGTCCAGATCATATCATGATTTCACGTTTCATGAGTTCATGTAACACGGTCTTTGACTTTCCTGATCTGTGAGTCAGCGAAATTACAATCACTTGCCATATGTCTTCTTGATCCAATGGATCAGGTCATTTCACTGCTTTGGAGTGTTAACTAACTCCTGGGCTTATCCTCCTGAGATTTTATCATAAGATTGTTAATCCTATCGTGATAAAAAATAATCATGAATTTCTTTTGCAACCTGATATACTATGCAATGCGCTCTTCCTTCTGAGCTTTGGTATTCATACTGCTCTCTCCTCCTGTTTTCTCCTCTTCCTGAGCTTGCGCTTTACCTTCTCTGCATAATATATGACATCTTATGCTGAATGATATGTTGTTGACATCAATGAAAATCTCATATGTCATTTAACAACAGATCATCCGATCGACGGTTGACATTAATGACTGTTGACATCAATGATTGTTGACATCAATGACAATATTTCCAACACTGCCTGGGCTGACTTATCATTCTAGGTAATAATTCTTTTGTATATATCATTTCCTTTAGTCGACTTCTTCTCTTGGAGGCTAATAACCTAATACAATTCATTCTCTTGAGATGACTTCTCTTCTAGGGTTATTAACCAATTAATTAGGGTTTCTTGTTGCTTCCTAGAATATTCTATTCTCGTCAGGTTTACACGTGGAGGTAAATACCTCCTGCAGCTACCATAATATCAAAAATACCTCCTAGATAGGGAGGTATTGAAGGTAATGGTCTTGAGCACAAACATACCATTCACCAAGTAGCATAAACATAGTCATATAGACTATTTCACGATTATATCATGAGCACCATCATCACTATCAGTGTCATCAGCTGCATCATCTCTCAAAACCATACTCCATTTGGTTAATCAGACATGATGTTGGATAAATCACTCGCTCCATAGAGTGATACAAGAGCCATTCTTCTAATTCGGACATATGTCCTAGAAGAATAAATGTCTTGGACCATTTTATGTCTGGGGAATATTTGTCCATTGATCATCCATCTAGTTGATAATCATTTCCAATACGACTGATATTTTTCAAGGAAATCAGAACAACATCATTCAATAGAACAAAATTATGTCTATCCATAGTAGCACACAACTAAAATCCAGTGGTACATTACCACACCAAGTAACACAAAGATACTTGATCAGTGACATATAGTCACCATCAGTGGAACACATCTACCACAGTAGTATATATCTACCTTCTAGAGACATACAGTCTCCATAAAAATCATGTCATCTAATATCAACCTGCACAGAAGACATTGTTATGATGTAAACTGAATCATCTGGTCCATTCTTCCACTCACATCTATGAGATCTGGAAGAGCATCTACCCTCAGAAGGTAAAATATCAATGATGAGATATCTGGACTATTCTTCTCAAGAAAGGAAGAATAACTATCCTGATTTATGAGCCTGGACCATTCACTATCCAGGGCATTCCTCTGGCACTAAAAAAAGTGCAACCTAGAGAGAATGAGTCTGCCCTAGGGAATGCATGTCCCTAATTGCTGAACCTGGACCATTCACCTATATGGGTCATTCCTTCGGCACTAAAAAAAGTGCAACCTAGAGAGAATGAATCTTCCCTAGGAAATGAATGTCTGGACCATTTTCTAAGGAAATGAATGTCCTGCACCAACCTCCAAAACGGACCATTCTTCGAAACTGCTCACAACTATGAGCTTCGAAAGAATGATTGTTCGATGAGGCGGACCCATCTTCTTGACCACTACTGAGAGTGACTGTCAAGAAGAGAGATTGTCCTAGACCATTCCCCATGTTGACCATAAGGGGAATAGTTGTCTATGGTACTGACCATTTTCATTATGAAAATGACCGTTAGATCCGGACCATTTTCTGAACTGGAAAATGATTGTCCGTCAGAAATATCAAACCACTTTCCGAACTGGAAAGAAATTGCTCATCCTGGACCATTTTTTGAACTGAAAAATGATTGTCCATAAATCAACAACACATTAGTGCTCCCTCCCAACCTAGGAGTCATCTCTTCCTTTTTCAATAAGGAAGTCATCTCCACGAGATCCATCTTGAGTATGCAAACTCTTTCATCTTGGACAGAGGCTTTACCAAAATGTCTTCTTATCTACTCATTTGTGGATATATATATATTGAAGAACCACTTTCTCTTTTCTGGACTTCATCACAGAGAATGTAATGCTTGATCTCAAATGTCCTTTGGTATTTTTGGAACACTGGTTTTCTCTGAAGGATTCATATAGCTCTGATCAATATAGTATATCATTGTTGGATTCATCTTTGTTTCCTTCTAGCTCATAACATTGTGACAAGAGTCAAACTGGAACATATCCAAGTGGTACTTATTCTTCCATCATGAGAGTTTGTCATGGATTAGAAATCCATCATCCTAAGCTTCTGAGTAACCATTCTGATACAATATATTTGTTATAGAAAAAAATTCACCACACTTCTGTTGTGCATTGGAGGTTCTTTACCAAGTTGTGTTCTTTCATCTACGTATGAGGTTTTCTTTTAGTATATCTCAAAGTCTTGAGGTTTCTCTACATACTCTTTTTGTTCAATTATTCTGGAGAACAGTCTTTGCACTTCTTTGATGTAGAATCCAACCCATGGATATTGCGAATGATATGATGGCTCATGTAGAGGTATGTCTAGTTTACTGGAACAGGCAATCATCATAGTCTTCTCCCTCCATATGGGAGAACTTCTAGTTATGGATCTCACAATGCTTGCATTCATAAGTCTTCCATACATTTTTCTTCATCACAACTTTCATTCCTTCTTCTTGATTGCTTCTCGGGGGTTTAGATCAAGCTGTTAGTCTTGTGATTCTTGATATAATGACTGGTTGTTTTATCTTTTCTTTCTCTCTTGGAATCTTCATGTTTCTCTTTAGCTCTTGGGTCCATGGAGTTTTCTTATATATTCCATGCCCTAAAGATTCCAACTTCTTCCTTTCATCATAGGATCATGGATGTGGATGGATAACCAAGGATACTTTAAGGGTTCTTTTCGAAGAAGACTTCTTATAAATTCGCATTGCTTTTCATTGCTGCTATCAGGGATAGATAATTCATCATATTTAATGAATCATATTATTTAGGATTAGCTCCCTCCTAATCCTTTATTCATGCATGAGTGCATGCTCATCTTTTGGAATTCTGTAATCAACTCCCTACAACTAATGGATTCCACGCTTCCGTCTGCATCCTTATTGCCTTCTGCAAAGTGTCACGAGTCCTTTTCCAATTTCCTCTTGATTTGATGACTTCTTTTTGTTTTACTTCTTCTAGGTTTCTTCAAGTTTGATTTCTGATTTCAACTTATCTTGCAGTTGTTACTTATGTAATAGCTTCCACCGTGGATTGTTAATGTACTTAATTATTTCGTGTGCATTGACGGACTTGTAGTCATTGTGATAACAGCCCTTATTTTGTTGTTCTTCAATAGGTGTAGTTTCTCTTTGAACATCTTATAGATATGAAAGATATGTACAGAAACTATATAAACATGGTATGTACAAGAACTATGAAGAATGTTGTTACCTTGTCTTAGAAGAAGAAATCTGTTTTATCATGCTTTGTCTTTAGGGTTTTCTTCCTTCATCAACTAATGCTTTGTGTGTCTCCTTCCTTTTCTTTATCTTGGGACAATGATTCTTGTAGTGACCATATTTTCGACAGTTGAAGCATTGTATTTTTGACATATCTTTCTCTTGATTTGGATTCTTCCTTGAGCCAAAATTCCTTTTGTTCCTAAAATTCTCAAATCTTGTTGTGAAGGCTTGATCATCATATTTCTTTTGGGGTTTCTATTTTTCACTGATCCTTCATTCTTCTTGTGCACAATAGGTCCAAAGTTCTTCAAATGTAGTTCATGCTTGTGGAAAATGCATCCCATATCTTGGGAAGACCGTTGAGTACTATATTTACCAGTTCCTTCTCTGAGATGATCTCTTAAATAGATTGTAGTTGACATATTAATTAAGATATCCTCACAAATTATGATGTTATTTTGTCATCATCATTCATCTTCATGTCACAGAGCTCATTCTTTAGACTCATTACTTGTCCAATGTTTCTGAATGAGAAGAGGTTTGTTAGGGAATTGTACATCTTCTTAGATGAATCAAGATGGGAGATGTAGGGTATCAAGTGATATTCCACTATGATACTCATGACATTGATTTCATTGTCTTTGAACTTTTCCATAACTACAATGTTCTGCAGTTCCTTCTCTTTTCCTTCTTCAAACTTTGGTTCCACAATCTTTCCTTTCATGATATCCAACACTTTATTCTTGGAAAGGATGAGATCAATCCTTGTCTTCCATGCTCTGAAGTTAGAATCTCCTTCTAAATTTTTTTTTGACTTCATATAGTAAGTCATGGCTGCTTTGACTTGGTCTACCCTAGATTTGACCAAAAACTCAAACTTGATGTCTTAGCTTGCTGAGAGTACCAGGAGGTGCGCTAGGCTAGAGAGCACTAGTCTATCTAGAAATTAGGGAAATCCCTTCACTTAAGGGGCCTCAATGAGAGGGTTAGGGTTTCATTTCTACGGTAAGAACTTGCTGCAACTGCAACTACAACTAAGAAAATACGCCCAATCTATCTTACAATGGTTAGAATGTCTGAAGATAGTGTGGTCCCATAACCTTTTAGAATATAATGGATTTTCTCATTTAACCATATAAAATATCACTACTTTCACCCAACCACAAGCCGAAGCCATCCCTGAGCACCTTAACCTTGACAGAGAATCATTTCGGAAGAAAACCCTAGGTTGGATAGCCAAAAAAAGGTGGCATACCTTTCTCCAAGGATAGCACACCAAGCAAGAGTAACAAGAGCTGATCAAAAAGTCCAAACCATAACCAAGAGAGAGTCTAAGAAAAAATCGAAATCGTCTAGCTGCAGCAGCTGCAATGACAACCCTCCTCCAAAATTGTGCAAAGAATGGCTAACTGCAGTGCGCACAAGTGTTTCTTCTGTAATTCTAAGAATGCTGGCCAAAATGAAGACTAGCCTCTTGTATTTATACTAATTATGGCAGACTGCCTCAGCTGACTTCTCATTCTAGGTATTAATTCTTTAGTATATATCATTTCCTTTAGACGACTTCGTCTCTTGGAGGTTAATAACCTATTACAAGTCATTCTCTTGAGACAACTTGTCTTATAGGGTTATTAACCAATTAATTAGGGTTTATTCTTGCTTCTCGGAATATTCTATTCTCGGCAGGTTTACACATGGAGGTAAATACCTCCCGCAAATACCATAATATCAACAATGAGATAAAAGGGAAGGAGAATTTGGTATGTAGGTTGAATAAGAGATTGTATGGCCTAAAGCAAGCTCCAAGGTAGTGGTATTTGAATTTTGACAGGTTTATGACAGAACAAGGTTATAGTAGATGGCATTCTAATCATTGTGCTTATTTTAAAAATCTAGACAATGGAAGCTATATTATCTTGCTATTGTATGTAGATGACATGCTTGTTGCAAGGTTTAATATGAAGGATATAAATGTTCTCAAGAAGAAATTAGCTAATGCATTTGTGATGAAGTATTTGTGTGCTGCAAAGAAAATCCTTGGTATGAGAATAACAAGAGAGAGGAAAAATCACAAATTGACATTGTTTCAGGGTGAGTACATAGAGAAGGTGTTGGAGAGGTTTATAATGCAAAATGAAAAACCAATTGGTACACCTTTGGCCAACCATTTCAAATTAACTAAGGAAATTTGTTCCAAGACATAGGAGGAGATAGACCACATGTCCAGGGTCCCTTATTCATCAACAGTTGGTAGCTTGATGTATGCCATGGTTTGCACAAGACCAGATGTTGCACATGCAATGGGAGTTGTGAGAAGGTATATGAACAATCCAGGTAAAGAACATTGGGAGGCAGTGAAGTGGATTCTCAGGTATTTCAAAGGTATTTCTACTCATGCATTACGTTTTGAAGGTTCAGACATTGTTCTATAGGGATATGTTGATTCAGATATGGTAGGTGATAAATATAGTAGAAGGAGCACCACAGGCTATGTTTTTACTATAGATGGAACAACAGTAAGTTGGATTTCGAAACCAGAAAAGGTTGTTTCACTTTCAACAACAAAAAAAGTGTATGTTGCTGCTACAGAGGCTAGTAAAGAGATGATTCGGTTACAGAGGTTTATGGAGGAATTGGGAAAGAAGTAGGAGAATAGAAGGTTATACTGTGACAGTGAGAGTTCCATTCATATTGAAAATAACTCATCCTTCCATTCAAATACTAAGCATATACAACTCAAGTACCATTTCATATGATCCATCTTGGAAGATGGACATTTGAAGTTGGAAAAGATACACACTAGCAAGAATCCTGTAGTCATGTTAACAAAGGGAGTAACCGGGGAGAAACTAAGTTCCTGCTTAGATTGAGTTGGTCTTCACCCATGAATATGAATATGAGAAATTTTCCAGGTCCAAGAAGGATCATAGTCCAGGATATACAATAGTGGTAAAGTTGTTGAGATCAGTCTCCAAGTGGGAAATTGTTGGTTGTGGAGCCTGATTATCTTCCTGATTCAGAGGTATTTGTTTTTAGTCATGTTTATACCCCATGAAGACTTTACACTCTGAAAGAATGTACACTCCTCCATGCGGGGGAGTGCAAGGGGGTTACCGCCCCTGCGAGGTCCAGGGGCATGTGGGGGATCAAGAGCGAAGCCCTTGAAGGAAAACTTTCCTTGTAAATGTATATTATAATTTCATAGTAAATATGGACCGTTCATTATAAGGTCTCATATCTGATGGTAGAAGTTATGTTAGGGTTTTTTTCCTTAGAGGGAAACCCTCTTTTATGAGGGAAATGTATTGTGGATATGTATCATTGTAAATATTTTATTCTGAGTGAGGAGACTGTGAGAGAAAGAAGAGGAAGTTACAATGCGTGTGTTGTAGGTTATATGCCTTCATTTGTTGGATAATAATAAAGGAATGACCCAAAAATTTCTCCGGTGGACGTAGCTCACACTGGGTGAACCACATATATCCATGTCTCTATTGTATTGTGTATCTTCTGTGTTTTATTTTCTCATTTTTTTTATTTTATTTCTCCCGATCCTGTTTTTATAATAGGATCTAGGGTGAAAGTATGTAAGATAATGTGATAACATCTTCCCTCACTCTTGTTGGTCTTGGGTGTTAGTAGCATACCAACATTTCTGGGTTGGGATTATGGATTAGGTTTTTAGGGGGTTATATATGTTATTGGAATGTTAGTTTTTAGGTCATGTCAAGTGCGTGTGTTAGGAGTGTAGGTTAGGTGTTCGACTATTTGTTATTCAAGATTAATATTTATTATACACTATTTATTATTTATACACACACACACACACACAAAACAAGATCCACATAGGAGGATGGAGAGGTCAGGAAAGCACACCTCTCTCATGATTCCATGTCCCAAAAAATGTTTTATTCGACAATCTACAGAACTAGGGTTTTACTCAATAAGGGACAATGAAACCTTTTCACTTGAGAGTCAAGTTTTTTAAACTCTAGATCTGATTATTATGGATAGTGTGCCCACATCGACCTTGCCCAAACACACTTGTAGGATCTTCTGGCACTCAAATCTACTTCTCAATTTGAATTTTGTGCCCCATGACCAAATTCATCATTTTTTTTGTCTCCCCTCACTGCTCACCATGTGACATTGGTGGATAACATTGGTGATGGGTGTGTTGGAATACGTGCCATGACATTTCAAGAGATTTTCGAGGAGCATTCCATAGATGTGAATGATGAATGATGAAAATGAGATTGCATGATGAACATTGATCAAAACGTGGATGATCTCAAATATTATAATGGGACATCATGTATCCTTGAGTCTTGAAAACCTCACATACCATCAAGGCATTTGCCTAGCCTAACCATGTCAAATTACAATGCATACAGGAACAATTTTAAGAAATTTCAACGTTGGCCCCATTCACTGTTCACCATGCGACATTGTTGGATGACATTGGTGATTGGCGTGTTGGAAGAGGTTCCATGAAATTTCAATAGAGTTCCTAAAAATCCTTAACTCTCATAACCCATGATCCATCGACCCTTAAATCCTTAAGCCCTAATCCCTAATTAACCCTTAAGCCCTCAACCTTAGTTAATCACTAATCCCTTAACAAAAAATCCCTAAATCACCTATCCCCTAATCCATTGACCCTTAAACACTTAACACTAATCCATAATTCATTAATACATAAACTCCTATTCCCTAAGAACTTAAACATTAATCCCCTATCCCATAATCCATAAGCCATTAACCATTAAACTACCTAACCCGTAAGTGCCAAATCCTTTATCTCTTGACCCTTAATCCCTTAAACCCTAACCCCTAATCCATTAACCCTTAATCCCTGTACCACAAATCCCTAAATCTCATAATCCTCAAAGGCCCTATCCACTTAACCCCCAACACCTCAACTAATTAACTATTTAGGTTAATCTAACTACATCTGGTGCTAAATCTGACACTACTTCGGGTGCAATTTATGGCGCTAATTGGGGAACTAAATCAGGCACTAAAAGGGGCACTATTTCTGACTCTAAAGGAGGCATTATTTTTGGCGCTAAATGGGGTGAAATTTTTTGTGCTAAATGGGGTGAAATTTCCAGTGCTATTAGTGCCTAAATTTTGTGGTCAGTGCAAAAAACGCCATAAATAGCTCCATCCCGATAAATAGCACCGACTTTTTCAAAACATTGAAGGAAAATACACTAAAACCAACTTTGGAAGAAAAAAAGGGAGCAAAAATGAGTGCAAATAATAGGGATTTGTTGTAGTGATATACATTTGTTTCTAGAGAAAGGTTGTTCACTAGTTTTAGGATTAATTAACATCTACACAGTCTTATATTTTTTTAAATATTTCACTTGTTTATGATTCAAACAAAATTTATAATTCTCATAAATATGAGGCTTATAATTGTTCACATCAGTTAAATTTATTTTTTCATATCCAATTCTTTCCTTGAATTGACATGCCATGCCTCTTTTTTCCATGCCTTGCCTTGCCTTGCCTTGGATTGCCTTACCTTTCCTTTCCATACCTTGGAATGCCTTCACTTGCCTTGCCTTGGATTGCCATACCTAGACCTAGAACTCTACCTTGCCTTGCCATGCCTTGTTGTTTCTATCCTTGCTTATCCTTGCCATGTCTTTCCTTTCCTTTACTTTCCATGTCATGCCTTGCCTTCCCTTTCGATGCCTCTCATTTCTTTGCATTGTCTTTCCTTACCTTTCATTTCCTTGAATTTCCTTTCCTTGCCTTGACTTTCCATCCCATGTATTATTGTTAGGGACCTAACCTACCTAACCCCTCAAGTGGGTAGAATAATATATTTCCATGTAATAAAGGTCAATATTAATAAGGCCTAGCAATAAGGAGGAATAAGTCAATTATAAGAATACCTAATAGAAGATTCCGCTTCTAGAAGGATCTTCCTCTAGATTGTTCTTTTGGATAGATATATTTAGTATAAATAATAGTAGAGGGTATGAGAAGTTTTGTCTTGGATATTATTGTAATAGAGCTCTTCTCTGCTAGAGGTTTACCCCTCGGAGAGGAAAGTGAACATTGCTATCATTAATTAAGGTGCTCTTTCTGGTATTATTCTTGTATTGTTCTGGTTATATCATTTTTGTACTGCTATGTCTATCTAAAATATTTTTTTCTGCATACTATTCTATATCTGGAATACTACAAGTGGCATCAGAGCACTTTCCTCGGCAGAAAATTGTGGATTAATTTTTTTTTTAGGGTAGAGACTATTCCGATGTCTTAAATATATAGAGATCTGTCATTATGTGCATAAACCCACGGTTGGGGAGTAATACATGCATGAAATATAAGAGGTACTCAAGCGCATATCTGTTGGCTACCCTTGTAACCCTTGTTGGTAACCCTTTGAGTGGTAGCACATCAGACTTGAATCCCTTCATATATAAACTTATTGGTCTCCTGACTTCTATAGTTCCACTGAGAATAACAATCAGGAAGATACTCTTTAGTACCTCGGTAGTCGAGTAGTATGGCTAAGGGAATGGTCTATCCTCCTTAGTTGGTTCCCTGATATATTGGGCCAAGTACTATTGTTAGAACCTGCACGTACATCAGATAGCTATAGCACAAGGAAAACCCTTGTCTGTAGAAACCCTGAATACCCTAAAACTTGGGACATAAACAAAAATAGAACAAACAATATCTATTGTCATGCAACTGTGCCTTCTGCATTATGGTTCCAAAATTACTATACATGTATTCTTGTTACGCATTTGGGAATTTCATCGCTACACCATTATTCATGCCAAATCACAACTCCCATCGACACACTTATTTGGGACCTATCCCATTGGATTCCCCTTTGCTCCATGATCCCAGTCATACCTTTCATTTTTAATCTTTTTTTTTTCAGTGGACCCGAACCCTTCTCAACTTCCCTATTTTTCTAGCTATTCCATTATATTTCCCTTCTCTCTCTAATATTCATCATACATATCACTTATAAGTCCTTCTTTGTGGTCCCACCCACCCATTTGTACTTAACCACACTTCCCCTCTCCAAATGGCCACCACTCGCAACCAACACCTACAAGCTTTCATCAATCAAGTGACATCTGAGATTGGTTCTACTAATTCTTTCCTTGCACAATTCAAGAGCCAAGTCTAGCACAAATTTGACACCATGGAAACCAATTTAACACCCTCCAGTATGTTGTCAACCAATTGTTAAACTGCCCTTTGGGTCCTTCCTCCTCGGACCAACCTGATGATGTTGATTCCTCTCATTCTCTGCATTTTCAATCCAACTCCTTTTAGCGTGACCCCCATATTCCCCATGTCGAGGTCAATAAATTTGATGGCTCTGATGCTACGGTTTGGGTCACTCAAATGGAGCATTATTTTTCTCTGCATGGTATTACTAAGGAGTTGGCCAAACTTCGCAATGTTGTCCTCTATCTTGATCATGAATGATGGAAATGGTGGCAATGGCGTAAAAATTCACGTGAGGGGTATATTTCCTGGACCAAGTTTGTTGTAGAGCTCTATCACCACTTTCACATTGATAACCACTATCTTGGTCATTTGACCGAGTTGAAATAGTCAAGAACAATGGAAGACTTTATAACTGCTTTTGAGAATTTGTCCTTTCAAACTAAGGCTATTTCAGATGCTTTCTTCCATGAATTCTTTATCAGTGGCCTAAAGGATGAAATTTGATCCCAGGTTCTCATGGCCCACCCTCAAACTTTGTTGGAAGCTACTAAACGTGCTAAAGAGGCCCAACAAGTTGTTTTTTCCCAGAACAAAAAACCCTCCTTTGTTCCTCTTGCTCGACCCACTCATCCTAACCCCCCTGTCACGCCCCTCAAGGTCCATAAATTAACTAGGGTTTAAATGGTTGAATGACAACTAAAGGGTCTTTGCTATAATTGTGATGAAAAATATTTTTCAATGCAAAAGTGTAAGGAACAAAAACTTTTTATGGCCATTTCTAAATATATTCCCGACGAAGATGTGACAGTTCCCCTTGTTCAAGAGCCCTCCCTTCTCGATGCTACCCAAGATCTTGTTGAACCACCTGAATTTGAACCACTCATTTACTTACATGCCCTCACTAACTTCTATGATCCACAACCCCTCAAGCTCATTGGCTATATTAAGAATAGGAAGGTCATCATCCTTGTTGAAAATGTAGAACCCACAATTTTATTCATCGTCACATTGCCCAGGAAACCAATTTCTATATTCATGTTGTCAATAATTTTGAAATCATGATAGCCAATGATGGGTCCATGAAATGTGGTGGGTGTTGTGAAAATGTATGTCTTCAAATTGGGCATTACCACCTGAAATATCATATGTTTTCCATTGAAATGTGTGGTTGTGACATTATGTTAGGTGTTGAATGGTTATGCACTTTGGGTCCCATTCTTATGGATTTTAAGGAATTAACCATGCAATTCCAGCAGGAGGGACAAAGGTATCACTTCCAAGGTCTCATAGTTGGTTCTCCTGATATCATCAGTTCCCATCACATGGAAAATATCCTCAAGAAATGCCACTCCAGTATTATTGCTCAACTCCATTCTATTCATGTGGTTGTGACACCCTCTGTGCATCCTGACGTCCAAACTATCCTCTCCAAATACCAAGTTGTTTTTTCCACTCCTAAAGGACTTCTTCCTTCTCATGGTCTTCATGATTATTCCATACCCCTTATTCCTGGTAGTCTTCCTCCCAATGTTCTCCCTTATCATCATTGTTTTTCCCAAAAGAATGAAATTGATAAAATAATGTATGAATTGCTACAAGTGGGTGTTATCTGCACTAGTACCATCCCTTATTCTTCTCCTTTGGTCATGGTTCTTAATAAAGAAGGTACTTGGTGCATGTTTCCTAAATTTAATTCCCTCATTAAACTCACCATCAAGGACAAGTTTTCCATTCTTGTCATTGATGATCTCTTGGATGAGTTGAGTGGTGCTCAGTATTTCACTAAACTTGATCTGTCTTCTACATACCACCAGATACATATGCAAGACATTGACATCCCCAAGACTACCTTTCAAACTCATGAGGGTCACTATGCGTTCTTGGTCATGCCCTTTGGCCTTTGTAAAGCCCCCTCCACCTTCCAAAGCCTCATAAATCATGCCTTCCATCCTTTTCTCCGTCAGTTTGTCTTAGTTTTCTTTAATGATATTCTCATCTATAGTAAAACTTCATAATACCATATTTCCCATCTGGATCAAGTTCTTCATCTACTCTCTCAGCATCAACTTTTCCTCAAACAATCTGAATGTTCCTTTGGTGCCTCAGAAGTCAAGTACTTGGGTCATATTGTTGGCAAGGATGGTGTCCAGGTGGATCCTAAGAAGATTGAAGAAATGCAGGATTGGCCTCGCCCCAAGACTATAAAAATCTTACATGGTTTTTTGCATTTAACAATATATTATTGCAAGTTTGTTCAAAATTATGGAAATATTGCAGCACCTCTCACTTCTCTAAAATAATTCTTTCACTTGGAATCTCAAAGTTGATCTGAACTTTCAAGCATTAAGGTAGCTATGTGCACTAATCCGTTCTTGGCCCTTCTTGATTTCACAAATACCTTTGTCCTGGAATGTGATGCCTCAGGGAGAGGAATTGAGAAGTCCTTATGCAAGAGGGAAGACCTTTGGAATTTACCAGCAAACAATTGTCAGAACACCATTTGGGCCAATCAATATATGAAAAGGAAATGTTGGCTATTCTGCATGTAGTGGATCTCTGGTGCCCTTATCTCTTGGGGAAATGATTCCAAATTAAGACATATCATCAAAGCCTCAAGTATTTTTTGGAGCAATGACCTTCCTCTCCAGAGAAACAAAAATGGGAAACTAAGCTCTTTGGATATGATTATGAGATAATTTACAAGAAAGGTAAATAAAATGTGGTTGCTAGTGCTCTTTCTTGTAAATATGAAAATGAAGGGTCCTTGTTCTCCCTATCCTTCAATGTACTAGATTGGCTCCAATATATTCACCAGGAATGGCTACAAGATCCTAAAATTTTGCATCTAATCCAACAATTGCAAGACAATTCTCCAGTTTCCCAAGGTACTCTTGGCACAATGATGAGCTTCGCTACAAAGGTCATTTGTATTTAAGTAAACAGTCAAAACTTAAATCCACGGTGCTTTCTGAGATTCATTCTATTCCCACAACTAGGCACTCATGGTTTACCAAAACCTATGGCAGGTTCCAACGTTATTTTCTCTAGGATGGTATCGAAAAGGAAGTTCACACTTTTGTGGTAGAATGTGATGTTTTTCAACATAACAAGGGAGAAACAATCAAATCCCCTGACACACTCCAATCTCTTCTGATTCCACCCGCTATTTGGAGGGAAATATCTATGGATTTCATTGTGGGATTACCTAAATCAAGAAATAAGTCAGTCATCATGGTGGTAGTTGATCGTCTTTCCAAGTATGCTCATTTTTGTGTTGTTCAACATCCATTTATTGCATCCATTGTGGCTCAACGTTTCATGGATCATATCTTCAAGCTTCATGGAATGCCTCATTATTTTGTTTTTGATCGATACCCCACTTTCAACAACAATATTTTGGAAAGAAATGTTCAGGCTACAGGGCAGCCAATTGCATCTTAGCACTGCCTATCATCCCGATACTGATGGTCAAACTGAAGTTGTCAACAAGTGTTTGGAGACTTATTTGAGGTTTTTTTCCTCTAAAAGGAAAAATCAATGGGCTCAATGGTTACCATTAGTTGAATGGTAGTACAACACTTCTTACCATACAAATACTCACATTACTCCTTTTGAAGCAGTATATGGAAAAAACACACCTTTTGTTCTCTCCTACATGCCAGGTGTCTCGAAGGTTCAGGAGTTTGACCAAAAACTTACAGTTCGAGAAGCTATTCGCCCAACCTTCAAAGAGAATTTTTTCATGGCTCAGAATCACATGAAGCAACAAGTCAATCAAGGTCGCTCAGAACGTCAATTGTTTGAAGGAGACCAAGTATTTCTTCGACTTCAACCTTATAAACAAACTTCACTCAAGGTTGAACAATCTTAGAAACTAGCGCCAAAATGTTTTGGTCCTTATACAGTTCTCAAGCGTGTGGGACATGTGGCCTATCATTTAGCTTTGATTAGTTCTTTTAAGCTCCATCCTGTTTTTCATGTCTCCTTCTTAAAGAAGGTGATTGGAACTAAGTGCCAAACTCAAACCAGGATTCCTGAGTTGGATGAAGAAGGATCCATCTGGTTGCAACTTTTAGCTCCTAGAAAGTTCTAGTAGTTTGAGTTTTCTTAAAATTTTGAGTCTTTGAAATTGCCAAATTTTCCTTAGTCATCAAGCATTATGAGTCCCTCAAGTCATTTCTTTTACCAAGGTTTGGTCATGTCAATTGTATTGAAGAAGTGACTAAGTGGTCATCTAGGGTCTCTTAGCCAAAGTTTGCATGTTTCAATTTATCTTAGATCAAGTTATCCTAAGACTAAAATAGGGTCCTACATATGAAAAATATTATCATTAGTCTTAGTAACCCTTCATTAACCATTGTTAGCATTATTAAGACCATGTCTATTCATTATTACCCACTTCACTGTGAAAAATAGGGTATTCTATTTTCCTTCCTATTACAAGTAACTATTTTGGTTCTAACAAAGTACAAGGCATGTAATCAACGTGTTTGATGAGGATACAAGTTTAGACTTTAGTGTGTTCTAGCATATGAAGATCTCAGCAAGCTCTCAATGTGCAAAAATCTACATTCATTGCACAATTTATTTTTCTACAACTAGGTGATTGGTCAAAGAAAGATAGGGATGGATATGGCTATAGTAGAAGTGTTTGCAAAAGATTCATTTTCAAAATCAAGAGTATCAAACTCTTGGGTAGTTGTCTCAAAACATTTTGTGTTTCTCCAAAGCATTTGAAGTTCCTTACCTAGCCAAAAACCTAATTTCACATAAGAAGGTAAAAGAAGATTTAAAGATCAAATTTGGATTTTCTCAGCATATGGAATGATGTACTATGAGGTATTAGAACTAAATCAACCTCCTCAAGATTCATTTTTTCTTTCCAAGTGAATTTGATGCATTAGGTTGAAGAGTACATTCTACAGAAAAGTTTGCTTCAACATGGATTAGTTTTGGTCAAAATTCGACTTGGAAAGATGATTTTTGGGTCAAGGTGGCCACATATATTTCAATATAATATCATCCCCCATAAAATCATGCAGGTGGCACTTCATTTCATCAATGGAAATATTCTAGGGATCAAATTCTAGAATGTAGGGATATCACTGGATTTTGAAATCTGTATTGTTTTGTTTTAGTCATATTTTTTGGAGATAGATTATGATGAGATGGAAAGGTATTTTTGGAACATGAGATAATTTTTTCAACAAAACGATCTCCTCTTAAAAAACCTCTCAGTTTTCCAAATTCTGTTTGGATTTGGGAGATATAGATGAATCTTTAAGAGGCATATTTCTCGAATTTGTATACTTTGTTTTTTCCAACCACCTCACAAGTTCAAATTTGAGTTGGATATCTTCAACAAACTAAAGATATCCGAAGAGGTTATGAGATCCATATATTTTGGATCTAGATGACCATGTAATATCTCTATAAAGAGCACCAAAGGGAGGATATGAAGAGGTTCGATTTTGAGGATTTGGAGAACTCTTTTGTAAAAGACTCCTTGAATGCATATTGGAATATAAGCACCCTTCATTGAATTTGTTTAGACTTCTTTATCACTTATATTTTTCTGTACCTTTGGATGAATGTATGTTCATTATTCTATTTTTATGCAGTGACTGATAAATGTCATTTTGTATTTGCATTGATAGACAAGAAACACAAGTATTTTACTGATTATAGTTGGCCTTTCATATATACTTTAGTGTGTGTGTTATTGTTGGTATGATAAGGATTCTCCATCCATTTCAATCTTTAAAAACCCATATGAACAGTACAATTGAAGGCCCTATCTGTCTGAGTGTATTCATGTATGTATTGAGCTTGAGAGTAATCAATACATACATGATATTTTTTTAAAGATAATGAGTTTTGACACATCTTTAAAATATATCATTGTTGGGAAGAGTAATCAATAGTTTTGTCATGATATATATTTTAAGACTCATCTTTCATTTGATCATTATGGATACATTGATGTAGAATATCAAGAGCATATCTCTTTTTTTCTCTCAGAAAATATTAGTTGTAATGGGCCACCACATCATAGCGATGGATCCAAGTCACAGAAATATGGAAAATGAAAACATAAAGGATTAGGTGAGAAATTGATGATGCATGTTTCTTTGTTAGTTGTTGAGCAACAACAAGTTTTGTACAAATTTCAAGATCCATATGCCACTTATATGGAGATTTTTTGCAGTGATGAAGTTTCAGTTATTGCCATCTTTAAAGACATATTTTTGGATTGTAAGTATGATTTCAAAGATTATGATTCACATGCTACAACCCATGTGTTTGTGACTTTTCATAAAGTTGGAAGGAAAGTTCAAGTTGTTAGTCAATTACTTACTTGGATACATTGGAGAATCAATTTCACTTGATTAATTTGCTTCTGCGTATTAGAAGTAAGAGTAGTAAAGAGAATAATCTCGCCATCCGAACAGGTAGATTCCCTTCATTTTGTTTGTTTACAAAGGATTGGTTGTACATGTTTAATACTAGATGACTCCATAACCCAATGGACTAGGCACTATAGAGTCCAGGATGTATATTTTTGAAGAGTGGTTTGATCTCAATAACTAGAGGAGGCTGCATGGTTTCAAATTGAGTGGAAAGGTGACTGAAGCTACTATTTTCTTTGAACCTCACAGGGAGGCTTCCACCCCCAGTTGGAGCCAAATGTTATCTCCTAGAAAGTTCTAGTAGTTTGAGTTTTTTAAAATTATTGAGTCTTTGAAATTGCCAAATTTTCCTTAGTAATCGAGCATTATGAGTCTCTCAAGTCATTTCTTTTACCAAGGTTTGGTCATGTCAATTGTATTGAAGAAGTGACTTAGTGGTCATCTAGGGTCACTTAGCCAATGTTTGCATGTTTCAATTTATCCTAGCTTGAGTTATCCTAAGCCTAAAAGAGGGTCCTACATCTAAAACATGTTATCATTAGTCTTAGTAACCCTTCATTAACCATTTTTAGTCATTATTAAGACCATGTCTATTCATGATTACCCACTTCACTGTGCAAAACAAGGTAATTTATTTTCCTACCTATTACAAGTAATGGTTTTGGTTCTAACAGAGTACAAGGAATGTAATCAAGGTGTTTGATGAGGATACAAGTTCAGAATTTAGTGTGTGCTAGCATATGAAGTTCTCAGCAAGCTCTCAATGTGAACAAATCTACATTCATTACACAATTTGTTTTGCCACAACTAGGTGATTGATCAAAGCAAGTCAGGGATTGATATGGATATATTAGAAGTGTTTGTAGAAGATTATTTTTCAAATTCAAGAGTATCATACTCTTGGGAAGTTTTCTCAAAAATTTTTGTGTTTCTCTAAAGCATTTGAAGTTCTTTACCTAGCCAAAAACCTAATTTCACATAAGATGGTAAAACAAGATTTAAAGATCAAATTTGTATTTTCTCAGCATATTGAATGATGTAGTATGAGGTATTAGACCTAAAGAAACCTCCTCAAGCTTCAGTTTTTATTTCCAAGTGAATTTTATGAATTAGGTTGAAGAATACATTCTACAGAAAAGTTTGCAACACAAACTATCTTTTTTACACTAAGCACACTACAAACTTGTCTATTTTCAACATGGATTAGTTTTGGTCAAAATTCGACTTGGAAAGAGGATTTTGGGTCAATGTGGCCACATATATTTGAACATAATATCATCCCCCATCAAATAATTCAGGTGGAACTTCATTTCATCAATGGAAACATTCTAGGGATCAAATCCTAGAATGTAGGGATATGACTAGATTTTGAAATCTGTATTTTCCTTTTTTAGTCATATTTGTTGGAGATAGATTATGATGCATTGGAAAGGTATTTTTTGAAAGTGAGAGAGGTTTTTTACAAGAACAAGATCCTATTAAAAAACTCTCTCAGTTTTCAAAAATCTATTTGGATTTGGGAGATATAGGTGAATCTTTGAGAGGCATATTTTAAAAAAAATTATACTCTGTTTTTTCCAGCCACCTCACAAATTCGAATTTGAGTTGGATATCATCAACAAACTAAATATACATGAAGAGGTTATGAGATCCATATATTTTGGATATATATGAGCATTTAATCTCTCTATAAAGAGCACCAAAGGGAGGACCTGAAGAGGTTTGATTTTGAGGATTTGGAGAACACTTTTGTAACAGACTCCTTGAATGCATATTGGAATATAAGCACTCTTCATTGAATTTTTTCAGACTTCTTTCTCACTTATATTTTTTTGTACTTGTGGATGAATGTATGTTCATTATTCTATGTTTATGTAGTGAATGATAAATTCCATTTTTTCTTTTCATTGATAGACAAGAAACACGAGTATTTTACTTATTATAGTTGGCCTTTCATATATACTTTAGTGTGTGTGATCCTGTTGGTATGATAAGAATTCTCCATCCATTTCAATCTTTAAAAAACCATCTGAACAATACAATTCAAGGCTTTATTTGTCTTGGTGTATTCATGTATGTCTTGAGTAAGAGAGTTCATGAATAGATCATTCAACTGGATCCATTTTATACCTTTTATTTAAGCATTTGATTAAGTTACCAAGCTCACTCTATCTAGAACCTAGAGTGACTCTTGGAGTTATAACAACAATCACAAGAAATTTTGGACCAGCGTGAGTGTCCTCTTCATCAGCGCACCATCAAGGAAGTGTTAGTTCAGTGGAAAGATACAACTCTCGTAGATGCCACCTAGGAGCTTGCTAACATTCTGCAACAATTTCCTCATCTCAAGCCTTGAGGAAATGACTTATTTTAAGGGTGAGGACATGTTAGGGACCTAAACCTACCTAACCCCTCAAGTGGGTAGAATAATATATTTCCGTGTAATAAAGGTCAATATTAATAAGGCCTAACAATAAGGAGGAATAAGTCAATTGGAAGAAGACCTAATAGAATCTTTCACTTCTAGAAGGATCTTCCTCTAGATTGTTCTTTTATATAGATAGATTTAGTATAAATAAGAGTAGAGGGCATGAGAAGTTTTGTCTTGGATATTATTGTAATAGAGCTCTTCTCTACTGGAGGTTTCCCCTCGAAGATGCAACTGAACATTGCTATCATTAATCAAGGTGTTCTTTCTAGTATTATTCTGGTATTGTTTTGGTTATATCATTGTTTTTCTACCATTTATAGCTAAAATATTTATGTTTTGCATACTATTCTATATCTGGAATACTACACTTACCTTTCCATGCATTTCCTTTCCTTTTCATGCCTTGTTGCTTGGTTTGGACATCATGCCCCCAAACAAAATTTCCAATAAGTTCCTAAATCGATTGAGGAGGTGAGTTACAACTCGTAATAAAAATATAATCGTTCCTTGGATGGATGAATTGTTAGTTGCATTGGATTTTGAGCATCTGGTTTCATTTAGGCGGACCCCTCCGCTTGCTGAAATATTGTAACTGCAAAGAGTATTCTATTTGTTATTGAGTTATTATTCATTAGATCAATCCCCTTTTGTGAATTGATCATCTTGGGAATTTTAATTGACCAAATCCCATTTTGTGGATTGGTCAAACCCCAAATATAATATGAAAATTGAGAAGTTGTCCTCGAGCTAATTAAAGTGGTTTTAACCACTAAGAAGACAACTCGGCCCTACCTAGTGAAGAGACACCTTTCAGCACCTTCCCATTTGTATAAATAAAGGAAGCCAACACCTCATTATCTCACTCACTCATTTTATCAACAAGTGTGCAAGTTTGGTAGCTGCAGTTGGGAGAAAAGGAAGAGAGAGGCACATTGCTCATTATTGGATATTTTCTATTGTTTTGGTTTATTGTCTTGGCATTGTATTGGACATCTATATTAAGGAAGTTTTGTTGGGTTTTCTCCCCCATGAGGGTTTCCCAGGATAAATGTTGTGTATCTTGTGATTTTGTTTCTCTCAGTGATCCTACCTATGCTATGGTTATCTAGTAAATTGAAAAGAAACCTAATAATAGCTCAAAACTTAACACCAATGTCACTCCATTTCCTAGAAAATTATTTGTTGGAGGATCTCTGAAACTAGGGTTTTCCTCAGTGATGCATGATGTAATTTCTGAACAACTGGTCGATTTTGAAGAATAGTGTGCTAGGTTATTGTGGGTAGAGTGGTCACTTGGGTCTTAGCTAAAAATACATGCAAGAGCTTATAAAATGTCATTATGCCGCTCGGTTTGTATTTTATGTACCCGAACAAAATTTCCAATCGTTGCATCGATTCGAGGCACCCAGTTACACCTTCGCTATCATTATGTTTCACAGAAAATAATTTTTTGTAGGATATATGGAACTAGGGTATTTCTTAGTGAGGCACAATGAAATTTATGAACATGTGGTCAATTTTGAAGACTTTTTCGGGTGATTTTAGTTAGTGTAGTCACATGGGCCTTGGCCAAACATATGTGCAGGAGATTACGTAACTCCATTATGCCACTCGGTTTGGATTTAAGTCCCTTGGGCCTATTATCACACAATATTTACTTGGAAAAATCCCAAGACAAGTAAAGGATATTGGTGTAACAAAAAGGATATCCTATCACTGTCACCTCAATAGGAAATCCCCACTTTTAGGAGTAGAATAAATTATACCCCAAGGGAGGCATCCTCGATGGATTAAAGGGATGGGTAGACTAAGGTTATGTTAATAAATATCCCCCTCTCATTGGTCACCAAAGTAAACAAATTCTATGTCTGAGAAATTGAGGAGAAGAAGTGTAATTTTTGTACCTACCCAGGACAAGACAACAGAGAATATATATGATCGTTTCGAGTGAAAATATCATAGTAAATCCTCAAGAGATAGTAAACCAAGTAAAAATGTGCTAGATAGTAATAAATTACCACAATGAATAAGTTTACAACAACAATTTATAAATTGTAACAGTTGCAAAAATGCTCTTCAAAAATGCTTGAAAAGACAACGAAAAGATAATTTTTATTGTGTAGAATGATAACCAATTGTCACAAACAATATCTGAAGTGTTTATCTATCATTGAAAGTCAATTGTGTAGAAAATATTTTGGATTTAGATGGTTGTAACAAAAAATTATAACAACACCAAGCGAGTTAGAGAACTAGGCTAAGTGAGTGTTAGAGTTAGTTAGTATAATCTTAAGAGAATATAGTTTAAGTGTCTAATCAAACATCCAAGAAGAGAGAAGAAAGAATTAGTTTTGTTTAGGGCTTATGGATTCAATTATGTTAGCACAATAACTTGGAGAAATAACAATGATCATACTTGTCTAATAGATAACACGATGGGAGGTTGAGAAGTATTACCTTAAGTCCTTAATCACCAAGACTTAAAGAGAAGATTCAACTAGGGTGCAGGCACTTCTAGGACCTAGTGATTTCTCCTATTCTTAGACTCTTGAAATATATTTCATGCAACAATAACTAGACAAATCTTCTAAAGTGATAGCAATGTAGGGCTCTAGAAGTTTGTCTAGACAAGATCCTTTTAGGAAAATTTGAGAAAAACAAAGAGAAATAGAGAAGCACATTATGTTACTTACTCCTAAGGTTTCAACAAAGAAATTTCATAATATTCAATATGAATAAGTAAACATACCATAAACTTTCAACATGAAATAAAAATTGCATATTTACTTACTTCACCAAGAATAATCATGCATAAAAACCCTAGATTTTCCAAAATTCTGCCAAGAAATGATCCAAAATGCATCTAAACAAGTATCCAAGCAAGTGAACCTTAGTAATTTCAGTCAATAACCCTTGGAGGGAAAAAAAATTAGTCTCGTCTCTTCAATGGGAGGGTTATTTTGAAAAAATGAAAATGGACGCCATATTTATATGGAAAATCCTGGCTTATTTTACCCAATAGTTTTGTCTTTTCACAAAACTGAGCATACATATAAATTTTCTCATTAAAATAAAAAATAAAATCGATTCTTCACAAAATGACTAAAGAGGGTGACGTTAGGACTCCTCAAGGAGGTGTTGATCTAGAGAAGCATGTGACTAGGCCTCCAAAGGCCATGACCCCTATCCAAACATGCCAACATCATCTTCAATGACCTCCTCCATCAAGTCAATCCCTAGTCCTAAGTGATGTCATAAGATAGGAAGTCTACTCTTGTCCTCCAAAGGCCAACATCCAAGTGGGAGTAGGTGGAAATCCATCCTAAGGTCATGTCAAAATGCCTCCAAGGGAAACATCCTCTTCTTTCATTGTGAAATTGGTCATCACGATCTTGCCCCAGGCATGGGGTCTCTGTATCCATCCTTGGGCTTCAAGCCTTCATGAAGGTCCTAACTAATCATCTCCTCATGAATACATGTCCATCGAGGAATGTGTTGCAAAGATAAACGTGTACTCCCTCCAAGGGTACATGAGTCACAAGTATCATAACATGTAATCCAAATCTAATAATCAAACCACTCGAGCATGTGTTAGGAGTGTCAGGGAATCCTATTGGGTCAACCATTTCCTAGGTCCAAGGTGTTTCCCGAGAGAAACCTATCTAAGCCATGTGTGCATGTGAAGTGGATTGGGGTGATCTGTTGGGCATGGGGTTCATGACATAGAAGGGTTTTTACTGTCTCATTTATGGGTTCCTTTGTAGAGGGTGAGAGGCCCTTCATCTGTGATGCAACATTTTTCCAAGCCCATTTATTTACATTAAGTAATTAAGGTCCAAACACTGGGTACTCCCTATGGTTAATAGATTAGCTTGGGGGAACGTACCATAGATTCACTTGAAGGGAGAGGTATATAGAGTGCCATGGGGGTATATTTTATCTTGTAATGCACTTGTCAGTATATCTCTAAAAACGCGGGACATCTATAAATGTGAAATTATGATTTTGGAGTTCTTATAAGAGATAATGCTTCATTGTTTCTCAATACCTATTGGGAGAGCATATGGAAGGTTTATATTTGACTTTTATATTTTTGCATCTACTTTCCCCTCTGGGCCTTTACTCCCGTCTTCCCATGAAATGAGGTACACTCCCTGCTTGGGTTAGTACACCTAAAAAATACCAAAAGATAAGGAAACAGATGAAAAGAAGTATGGAAGGTGATAAGTATGATATGGAATCGATGATAAATCTTCAAGGAACCCCCCAGTAGCATCCTATTCCCAAGGGTGAACAACTAATTAAGACAAAATGACACCCACCAGGGTTAGATAAGGAAAATATTATAAATTCCAAGAAAACATTATGTAATCAAGAAATATCTTTTGCAACATGTCCAAATGCTTCAAATATTAGAGTGACACTTACTATGATACCCATAATCATTACCTGATGGGGAAATACTCATTTCTCTCTTGGACCAGGCTAGTGTGGTGGATGTTGTTGTTGTTGATGACATGTAGAATGCATCAATGAGAAATAAGGGACCTTCGGGGCTACGCTCTATTCATATGACTGTCAAAACTCCATGTATGCAACCTATGGACCTCAAGACATAATATCCTTAGTCACCCCTAGGATGGGGGTAACAGGACCAAATTTCCAACATGTCCTTGAATGGCTTGAGGAGGTGATTTGAAACTCACGATAAAACTCTAATTGGGCATCAGATGGATGAACCATCGATTGCATTGGATTCAAGGAACTAGTTTTCAAATAGGGGGACTTATCTCTTGTCATTCTATTTCCTAGAAAAGTATTTGTTAGAGGATATTCGGAACTACAATTTTTCTTAGTGAGGCACAGTGCAATTTCTAAACAACTGATCGATTTTGAAGAACATTGTGTTGGAAAATTGTGGTTAGCATGGTCATGTGGGACTTGACCGAACATGTTTATTTTTGTAGTTCTGGGTAGGTACTCTCACATTACCCTAGGTGTTGGGCATGTGGGAATTATCGTGGACACCACATCACACTTTTGGTTTGGTGAAAATCCCCTTGGATTTAAGTGGGGGCTTCATGGTCGATTTGGTGATGGGATTTGTGGGCTTGTGTTGGGGCTTCACACCCACAAGGAAAGAATAATTTGATGTTGAATTTTGGAGGGGCTTCTATGGTTACCTGAAAGGATTGTATATAAAGGAGAGAGGTCATTGTGAAATTACATATAATGTAGAGTGTGTGGAGACATGATGGAGCTAGCATAAGTGGGTCTTCCCTTGTGCTAGGAATCTTGGTGATTTCAGCAAAGAGAAATTTCGCTAGGGTGGAAACTTTGGTCTAGGGTTGAGGACTCTCTCTCTTCTATTATTGGCAGGGAAAATCACACTGCACGTGTGGGAGAGAGAAGAAACCATAGAAGGAAGAATCTATATGATTGGAGAGAGTTGTATGAAGTGTCTGTACATTTTTTCTTACATGTAAGAGGGTTTTAGCGGGAATAATCATGCACATACGTAGGTTGTTTTGAGAACAGTCATGTACATCCATACAAGTCCTTATGGGTAGGAGTAGGTATGTATAACATAATGTCATGTGACCTGGGTAGGTCATACAGGCAGTCTACAATAGATTTGTGGGCAAAGGATATTTCCATAATATTGTTCATCTTTGGTTTTCTTGTTTTTGTCCTCAAATTTGGTGATTTTGAGATTACTAGTCCTATCCTTAGATTTGGTGACTTTGAGAGGAATCATTTTGTTCCTCATATTTGGAGAAGTGTATAAAGTTACAAAACAAAAATATTGTGTCTCTTGTTCATTGATGATTCATCTTTGATCTTGTTGTTTCCATTGAATATGTTTTCACTCAATAATTTTAGTGTAAATTTGTTCAATGATAGTTAGATCACTAAGAATAAATTTTCATATCTGAAATTAGTCACATAGAGTTGCATATGAAAATTGGCATGGTATAAGATCTTGGGATTTGAAGAGAAGGGGATCATCTTGAGACACACTTTTGGATACAACATTGGAGGAGTGTTGTTCTTATTCTTATTCTTGTTATGGGAAGGTCATAGGTGATAGCTATGAGAGGGAGGTATAGAGACGATTGTAGGTGGAAACATGTTAGATAGTATTTAATTTGATACATGGAACAGACTGTCCAGACAAGGAGTTGTGGATTATTGTATCTCGGTGGTGTGGCAGGCTTGGAGTTCTAATGGATTGGCTGAGAGCCCAAATCATAGAAGTATATTGTGTGGCTTATTTATAACCCTACGGATGTAATTCTAGTGATTTTTTATGGTGATTTGCAATGGGTGAGGCTCAATTTCTTTAGCATGGATGAGTTGCCTTCATAAATTTGGTAGGTTGATGAGATAGATTCTTCATTAGTACACAGGGTTTCACATTGTTGAGATATAAAAATGTATGTGATATTTGACCCGGGATGATGAGGACATTTGTAGAGATGAGTTATGGTGGTCTAGAGTGGACTAGAATGAGTGTCTATTTGCATCTTGGGACTATTCAAACGAGGACACGGGGTAAATGGTATCATGTGCAGACAAAAATATTTTTTGGTGACTTATATCATGGATTTGGGGAGAATTTCATTGGATGGTCATGAATTAGGGAGGAAATATGCTTCCCTTGGAGGATTGCATGGTTCTTACATAATGAGAGCCATAGGAACATGATAGGGGCATGGTATTTGTTACTGAGTTTCACAGTGTCTGACTTAGGTATGTATGAGGAGCTTGGTTAGAGGACCAGGCATGTAGTATAGGGATTTGGAGTAGTAGTATTATGGACGGGGTCAAGGGGTGTATTGTGAGAGGAAAAGGTGCTATGGGTTCCATAAGTGTGTTCCCATCCTCAATGATTGAGGATAAATACTATGCAGTGTTTCTCTAGGATGGACATGTGTTATTGGATGTTGAGTTGGTCTTCCCAAGTTTTGGGAACCTCTTGTGCAAGGGATCTATGCACAAGAGATATTTCCAGGGTTTGAGAGGATATGGATTGATTTTAATTAGGAGGATAATCAGTTGGTGTCCAAGTAGGATACATATGATTTGAGTGTCACGACTATGGTCATTTTGCTTCATAGTGTCCATAGCAGAGGGGAATGGGAAAAAGGAAAGAAGCATCAAAAATAGATGTTGATGAGGTTGTAGAGAGGTTCTAAAGGGAGATCTTGTTGGTCTCCTCCCTTTCGGGTATAGTTTCCAGCATGGGAACTTGGCTGGTGGATATTAGAGCATCTTTCCATATGACAGATGCTAGAGAGTTGTTTGACACTTTTAAAGAGACTAGCTCATACTTGTATGTGGAGCTTGGCATGAAAGTAAAATGTGTAGTACAAGGATATTGTATGGTACCATTCTGATTGGATTCAGGAGAGGTGTTGAGTTTGTAACAACCCTAGTTAAATAGTTGCATGGGGTTTATCAAGAAGAGTTAATTATTTAATTAACTGTCCTAATATATTTTAGTGAAACAATGATTATTTATTAATAATATTAATTAATTAATTAATTAATTATTAATTAATTGTTTATATCTGTTGATTAATTAATTAATTAATTAACTTATTAAAGGTTAGGGTAATGAATTAAGAGCTTAATAAATTTTAAATTATTTTTATAAGACTTTACGTATGCAGGGGGGGAATGAAGCATGGGATGGAAGGATAAAGTAATAAAGGAATCAGATAAGGTAATAAAGGAATCGGATAAGGTAATAAAGGGGAGGACAAGGTAATTAATGGAGGATAGGGAGTTGGTGAATGGGGGGAGATATGACTGGGAAGTGTCCTACGGGAGATGATTATGAAAATTTGGGGGAGGAGCATTATTGGGGAGGAGGTCTGCATTTTTGTTGGAGATTTTCTGGTTTTGAGGAGTTTGGTTTTGGAGTTTGGGTGAACTGTTGTAGGGGGCACTGGGTTGTTGGGGGTTTTGTGCTCGGGGGCTAGGAATCCTCATGTAATCCTGGAGCTAGGGAGTCGGATAGGCTGTTCCTAGTTGGTTGGGTGGTTAGTCGGTTTTGGGCAGAGTTTAGCACAGTTTCAGCTTCATCTTGGACAAATAGAGATCAGGAATTTAGCATCAGACGGAGGTATTTTTATTTATGTATTTTTATTTATGTATTTTCAGGAATATGTAGTGTTATGTGGTTGTTCGTAAGCTTATTATGATATGTTCATAAATTTTATTTAAGTTGAATGGTTATATGTTGGTTATGAAGTTATGAAAATGTTAGGATAGCATTTCTTTAATAAACATTTTTTTTGTTTTATAGGGCTCTGTTGAGTAGAACCTTACACATGGTATCAGAGCCCTGGTTCAAAATCTGGAGCCAAGGGCCTACCTACCCACCCAGAAATTTAAACAAACCCCACCCACAAATTTAAACACTTATATTTAGTTATAGTGAAACCCTGAATAATATGTATAGGGTCAATATGTATATATATATATATATATATATATATATATATATATATATATATATATATATAT
>ML811282.1:109467-155078 GCA_009831015.1 Picea engelmannii
AATAGGAGGATGCCCCCTCGAAGAGGCAAGTGAACATGAGAGGATCCCTTCCATAATAGGATCCATTGTATGGTGTTGCCCTACCCTAAGGGTTTGATAGTAATAAAGAAGATTTTGCATATTGTTCTTGTATATCTGTTGTGGTGCTTTTCTATTCAGTGTTCAGGTTCTTAACACATGGGATGGAAGGATAAGGTAATAAAGGAATCGGATAAGGTAATAAAGGAATGGGATAAGGTAATAAAGGGGAGGATAAGGTAATTAATGGAGGATAGGGAGTCGGTGAATGGGGGGAGATATGACTGGGAAGAGTCCTACGGGAGATGATTATGAAAATTTGGGGGAGGAGCATTATTGGGGAGGAGATCTCTATTTCTATTGGAGATTTTTTGGTTTTGAGGAGTTTGGTTTTGGAGTTTGAGTGAAATATTGCAGGGGGCACCAGGTTGCTAGGGGATTTGGGCTCAAGGGCCAAGAAACCTCACGGAATCCTGGAGCTAGGGAGACAGATAGGTTGCTCCTAGCTGGCTGGGTGGTTAGTTGGTTTTGGGCAGAGTTTAGAACAGTTTCATCTTTAGCTTGCACAAATAGAGATCATGGATTTAGCATCAGACGGAGGTATTTTTATTTATGTATTTTCAGGAATATGTAGTGTTATGTGGTTTTTCGTAAGCTTATTATGATCCGTTCATAAATTTTATTTAAGCTGAATGGTTATATGTTGGTTATGAAGTTATGAAAATGTTAGGATAGCATTTTAGCATTTCTTTAATAAACATTTTTTTTGTTTTATAAGGCTCTGTTGAGTAGAACCTTACAGAGGTTGTCAAATGTGCTATCGATACTAAAACTCATGAGGATTGTTCTTTGAGTCTCAAATATTGAGAGAAATGGGTACACCATATTATTTTGAGTTAGATCGTTGTTTTTTATTCCCATACGATCTACCTAGGGATCAACAATGGTTCTTAGAGTTAGAGAGGGCCATACTATGCGTGTTTTGACCAACAGAAGAAAAGATATAGATGAGGAGGACCAGGTATCTCCACTAGTGGTGAGAAAAGTTTCCCCACCAGTAGTAGCGACTTAGAGGGAGACATAGTTCAAATGGATTCATCCCCCATGATCTAGTAGGGAGGATCAGCCTCTGAGGACTATGCAAAGGATAGTGGACAAGGAGTAGGTATCTCTGAAGGTTATGTGGAATCAGAGGGAGTGAGGAGACTCAAAAGGAGTTCGAATTTAGATGGATTCAAGAGGCTCAAAACGAGAGCCAATCTCTTAGTGGGAGCCAACCTTAAGGTATATATGGGAGAGAGGAATATTCCAAGACTTTCAGGTAGCTGTCATGGGTTGAGATGGATAGACAAGAGGTTCAAAGGTAGGAGGATTCCAGTAGAAGGATGTCTTACAGGATCGGATCATGTCAGAAAATAGGATTTGCTTCAGTTACCGAGGATGCAGCCAGTTAGGAGGACTGGAGAGAAGGATTGTCTTTGGTGACAGAGGGAGCCATCAATTAGATGTATTATAGAGCAGTTGTGGTACATGATCTAGTATCAGAGATAGAGATACTTTCAAGTGATGATGGAGGATGGAATTGCTCTCTCACTAAGAGGGAGTGTTGATTCTTTTATAGCATCGATAGGCATTCCCACTTGCAGATTGTGGTGAGAATACCTTCCTCGCTAAGAGGGGCTATTTATTTTTATAGCTTCACGAAGGTATTCTCACATAACCCTAGGTATTGGGTATGTGGGAATCATCATGGGTAACACATCACACATTTCGTTTGGTGGAAACCCCTTTAGATTTCAGTGGGGGATTCATGAGTTTTGTGTTGATATTTGTGGTCTTTTGTTGGGGATTCACACCAACAAGGAAATCCTAATTTGATGTTGACTTGTGGAGGGGTTTCTATGGTGACCCCTAAGGATTGTAAGGAGGGGATTTAGTCAATAATTTCCATGTAAGTTGTTCAGTGATAGTTATATCACTAGGAAGAATTTTTAATTAGTCACATAGAGTTGCATGTGAAAATTGACAAAAACGACATGGGGGAGCTTAAGGAACACCATTATGAAGCTTGGTTTGGATATTATTCCCCCAGACCAAATTTTCAACATGTCCTTGAATGGATTGAGGAGGTAAGTCACAACTCATGATAAAACTCTAACCAAGCCTTGGATGGATGAATCATTGGTTGCATTATATTTTAGGAACTGGGTTTCAGCTAAGGGGACCCCTTTGCTATCATTTTGTTTCTTGAAAAATACATTTGTTGGAGGATATTAGTAACTAGGTTTTTTCTCAGTGAGGCATAATGTGATTTCTAAATAAGTGGTCTATTTTCAAGAACACTCTGTTGGGAAATTACAAGTAACATGGTCACATGGTCCTTGGAAAAACTGATTTTTGGGAGTTTACAAAACTTTTTTATGCCACCCGATTTGTATTTTATTCCCCAGGACCAAATCTCCAACATGTCCCTGAATGGATTGAGCAGGCGAGGTAAAAATCATGATTAAAATCTAACCAAGCCTCATATGGAAAAACAATTAGTTACATTGGATTTTGGGAACCCATTTTTAGTTGGGGTCACCCCTCTGTTGTCATTTCCTTTCCCAAAAAATAATTTTTTGGAGGATCTCATAAACTAGGGTTTTTCTAAGTGAGGCATAGTGCAATTTCTAAACAAGTGGTTGATTTTGAAGAAAATTGTTTTGAGAGATTTTGGGTAGTGTGTTCATGTGGTCCTTGGCAAAAAATATCTGTAGGAGATTACGAAACTCAGTTATGCTTCTTGGTTTGGATTTTATGCCCCAGACCAAATTTTCAACATGTCCCTGAATGGCTTGAGGATGTGAGTTTCAACTCATTATAAAACTCTAACTGAGCCTTGGATGGAAAAGCCATCATTTTAATTGGATTTAGGGAACCATGTTTCAACTAGGGGGACCCATGTGCTATCATTTTTTTTCCCATAAAATCTTTTGTTGGAGAATCCCTGGAACTAGGATTTTGGTTAGTGAGGCATAGTGCAATTTCTGAACAAGTGGTCTATTTTGAATAACATTGTGCCGAGTGATTTTGGGTAGCATGGTCGCATGGGCCTTGGTCAAATAGATCTTTCAGAGTTTATATAAATCCATTATGATGATTGGTTTGTACATTATGCCCCCAAACCAAATTTCCAACATGTCCCTGAGTGACTTGAGGAGGTGAGTTACAACTCATGATAAAACTATAATCGGTCATGAGATGGATGAATCATCATTTGAATTAGATTTGGGGCACTCGATATTAGATATAGGTTCCCATGTATTGTCATTTTGTTTCCCATAAAATAATTTGTTGGAGGATCTCTGAAACTAGGGTTTTTCTCAGTGAGGCATAGTCCAAGCAAAGGAAAGGTAAGTCTAGTCAAACAAGTCAAGGGAAGGCTAGAAATTGATAAGAAATGAAATTCTATCTAATCCAAGCTAAGAAAAGACAAGGAAGAGAGATTCAAGGCTAGATAGGACAAGGAAATTCAAATAAAGAAAGGCATGGCAAGGCCTGGCAAGAAAAGGAAAAGCAAGTCAAGGAAAGACAAGCTAAGACCATCCAATCCAAGACAAGGCATGGAAAGGCAAGGCAAGTCTAGGAAAGAAAATACAAGGAAAGGAAAGGAAAGGAAAGGAAAGTAAAATAAAGGAAAGGAAAGGAAACAAAAATAAAGGAAAGGAAAGGAAAGGAAAGGAAATCCAAGACAAGAAAAGGCAAGGCAAGGAAAGGAAAGGAAAGGAAAGACATAGTTATCTAACAAAAAAAAGGAACCGCAAAATATAAGAATACAATAACAACCATAAAATGAAGCCAAAGTTTCAGTCAATCATAAATCTGAAATATTTGTTCAATTATTCCTTTTACACATTAAGAATTTTCCAATGGCATCATTTGTATCATCTTTCTAGTTCTTATTACATATGTTTGAAAATTTAACCCCTTTTAAGGAAAGGAAAGGAAATCAAAGGCATGGAAAGGAAAGGAAATAAAAGCATGGCAATGCAAGGAAATGCAAGATATGACAAGGCTAGGCTAGGAAATAAATACAAGGAAAGGCATGGCAAGGAAAGGAAATGAAAGAAAAGGCAAGCCAAGCCATGCTAGGACAAGGCAAAAAAAGGAAAGAAAAGGAAATACAAGGAAATCCAAGGCAAGGAGAGGAAAGTGAAGGAAAGGAAATAAAGGGAAAGGTAAGGGTAGGAAAGCAAGGAAAGGTAAGCAAAGGAAAGCCAAGACAAACCAAGGATAGACATGGTAAGGCAAGACAAGGAAAGAAAAGGAAAGTCAAGGAAATTTAAGTAAAGGAAAGCTAAGAAAAGACAAGGAAAGAAACGTCAAGGCAAGCAAAGAAAATTTAAGGCTAGGAAAGAAAGGCAAGGCAAGGCAAGAAAAGGAAAGGAAAGGCTAGAAATGTAAATAAAACACATGACATGGAAAGGATAGGAAAGACAAGGCAAGGAAAGGCAATGCAAGGCAAGACAATCTAAGGCAAGCCAAGGAAAGGAAAGTCAAGGACAACAAAGGAAAGCAAACAAAATGAAAGTAAGGAAATGAAAGGAAAGAAAAGGAAAGGAATGCCTAGGTAAGGCTAAACATGGAAAGAAAGGACATGGCATGGCAAGGCTAGACTAGGTGATCCAAGCCAATACAATGCAATCCAAACCAAGAAAATCCAAGACAAGCCAAGGAAAGGAAAGGAAAGCCAAGTCAATCCAAGTGAAGACAAGGCAAGGCTAGGAAAGGCTAAGCATGGAAAGACATGACATGGCATGGTAAGGAAAGACAAGTAAACCTAATCCAAGACAAGACAAGACAAGCCAAGGGAAGGAAATTCTAGGCAAGGAAATGAAATCCAATCCAATCCAAGCCAATACAAGGCTAGTCTAGGCCAAGAAAGAAAGACAAGGCAAGGCATGGCAATCCAAGGCATGGAAAGGTAATGCAAGGAAACATAAGGCAAGCAAATACAAGTCAAGACAAGGCAAGGCAAGGCAATAAAATGCAAGGAAAGAAAAGGAAAGGAAAGGAAAGGAAAGGTCATTAAAAGAAAGGAAAGGCTAGACATGGCAAGGCAAGTCAAAGCAAGGAAAGGAAAGGAAATTCATGACTAGACAAGGAAAGGAAAGGCTAGACATGGGAAACGAAAGGCAAGGCATGGAAAGACAATGAAAGCAAAGAAATCAAAGGAAATTCAAGTCAAAGAAAGGAAAGGCATGTAAAGACAAGGAAAATATTGTAAAGGAAAGGAAAGGAAGGGATAGACATAGTTCCCTAACAACATAAATGAACCACAAAATACAAGAATACCATAACAACCATAAAATAAATCCAAAATTTCAATCAACCATAAATATGAAATATTTGTTCAATTATTCCTTTTTCATACCTATAGTCATTTAAGTATACAATAAAGATCACTTCTAATACTAATGGTCTACATTAAATTATATTAATGAAAGAAGTATTATACCAATGAGAAATATATCTCTGCATGTTCTAAAATGCTCGTCTTTCCATAGAACCATATACACATGTTGAACATATTGTTGCATATTTTTGACGAATTCCTTGGTGAACTCACATACTCTTACCTAGGAAGTCACCAATTGTATCATATTTCTTTCATTCCCTCTGTCACTATCATATGCAACATAGTTAATATTTTCAAGGAAACCTCTTCCCTCCATAACTCATACTTGTCACTTACATGGATGCACTTTCTTAGTAATTCCATTCCACTGCACCTGGGGCATGTCCCATCTAAGAAATATTTTTGATAAAATGTACAACCCTATGGCCTTTTACAAAAGATGTTGTGAATAAAGTCTCCAAATTATGATGACTAAACTATAAATGATCATTCATGCAAGAGGGTGTTATTCAGTAAAAGAAATATGTGTGTTTGTGTGATAATAATAACAACACTCAATGTGATATCTGTTAGATCATTTTTTCTTTGATGTCAAAGGAACAATGTCTTGTCATAATATGTTGATGTAGTATATATTGTCATTGTTGTAAATGAATTGATGTCAAGTGAAGTCATTGATAAAAGATGTATAGATGATGTGATGTCATTGATATATCATTCATAGTTGAATTGATGCATAGATGAAGATGGATCAATGTGTTTTCATTGATATATGATGCATATATAGATTGATGCATTAATTTATTGATCGTTGGATCATGTGGTCATGCATGGAATCGATGACAAAGGGACAATGTCATAGTGATGTGTTGTCATGGGTTATTCCAGTTGGATTAATGTAAAGATGACTCATTATTGTCTTGTCATGGTTGATAAGAAGAACAAATGGATGAACTCCAAATTGGTCCCCTTATGGTGAAATCCATCATAGGAAGACGCTTTGCGGTTGAGTTATCCTAGAAGTATGGTTAGAGAACCCATGATTATTTATGGAATAATGAGATGAATATTAGTGAATTTTTCAGTGAAACTATCCTAGATGGATAATGTTTTTCATGCCATTTACGGTGGTATGTGAAACGCCACATAAATATTCATGGTTTGATATTTATGGCCTTACGAAGTTGGATGAACCTCATGTGCTCAATAGAAGCCCCAAAAGGTGAAACAAGTCAAAGTTCTTACAAAGAAGAAATTATTTAAATAGTAAAAATTCAAAGAGGATTATTTAAATAATAAAGTTAATGGAGAAATTTCTAATTATGGAAAGTGGTTATAAATGGATTAACCCTAAAAATAAGGAAAGTGGGTTAAATGGACAAGTGGCCATGTGAAAAAAGTGGCTATGTGGACAAAGTTGGATAAAGGTGGTCATGTGGAAAAGATGGTTATGTGGATAAAGTGGATATGTGGACAAAGTGGCTAATTGGATCCTTCTAAAGGAAGCTACTTGGAGAGTATAAATAGAGATCGAGGGTATCTTTTCAATGTATCTCTCTGGAGAATATATTGAAGATCTATTTTGAGTAAGAGAGTGATTGCAAGTTCTCATGGACGCATCAAAGTTTCCGTAAGTCTGAGATCTTGATGGAGAAAGTTTCGAAAGTTCAATAACCCTAGTTTCAAAAGGAGCACGTGGGCTGCAATGATCCAGAGTGTGTACATACACGGGCTACAGTGAGGCATGGCATGTACACACATGGGTTGATGAAGATCAAAGCATGTATAGTTGGAGAAAGTCATGGATACTTGAGTGTGAGCCGGTGCCAGGTTCCTGAAGTCTGAAGCAAGTTCCAGATCTACATTCTATGGGCTCAGATCTGCCATATAATTTCTAGTATGGTTACATGATTGTTTTGATGAATACTTGTGCTTATGGTATGGTGAATGGTTAAGGATTTCTTGGTATGGTTTTCATGATATGGTTTATGTTGGTTGATTGATAGAGTGAGCAACACTCTTATGTTTCGGTACTAATATGGTTTCCATAGTATATTGGTTTCTTATATATGATTAAGTAGCATTCATAGTGTATGGTTGAGGAGTATGAGTAAGTTTTTGGAGAGAATAGATGTGTTCTTATTGGTTATGGTACAGATTGGACAGTGAAAGGCATAAGTGGACATGACTGAAGGCTACATATGATTTGAGTTTTTCAAGGAGAGAAAACCCTAGTTATTTAGAAGGCATACACAGGCTACAGTACAACTAGGTCGCATACATATGCGGGTTGTACTACTGGTAGGGAATGTACATATACGTGTTGCACTACTAATAAGTCATGTACCTGTTGTCATATTGGTATCTGTTAAGGATTGAATCCTCTTCTCAATTGGTGATGAGTTTTGTAAGTTGAGTCTTTCATTGCAGAGCTGGTGCTCTTGTGGAGTTGATACTCTATTCAATTCTTGTTGATAAACCCAAGGATTGTAGTCCATAATAAAAATAAAATTGTACATACATCTTGTGTTCTTTGTGGTGATGGATTATTGATGATATATGTTTTTGTTATCTTTTGGTGATATATGTTCACATACAACTTCTTATAAATGATAGTAATAAGTGATGAGTAAATGGTGATTGCTAACTAAGGAGTTTTTTTGAAGTTAAGTACAAACATATCCCTACACTAATTCAACCCCCCTCTCAGTGTGGTTGATGTGTCCAACAATTTCTATCAGAGCCGACCTTCACTATAAAGCCTTAAAAATCTTGGAGGAGATCCATAGACACATAAATGGATGATGAAGTTCCAATCCTTGATAAGGAAAATTATTTAGCATGGAGAATAGAAATGAAAGAGTATTTGAAAGAAAAAGGAGGAGGTGTTTGGAAAGAAACTATTGGTGAATCAGTTCCTTGAAGAACATGTCAAAATTTGCAGCTCAAAAGAAAGAAAAGAAGAATTATGCATTGGCTCTCAATACCATTTTCAATGGACTCTCAAGTTCTATCAAAGAAATCACGGGACAATGCAAATCTGCCAAGGATATATGGATAAATATAGAGAATACATACCAAGGAAAAAAGGAATACACTAAAGACAACTCCATCAACAACAATGAAGGTAAAGAATCTTCAAAATTCTCTGATTGCAATAATTCTAAATGTGATGAAGTTGAATGTTTCTCTACAAGTGAATAATATTTAGAAATAGTTTGTGTAGAATCATATGATAGTTATCCCATGTAAGAAGTAGAAGAAGAACTTTCAAAGCTTAAAAGGAAATTTGATTAGGGTCTATATGAATAAAAATATGACCATAGTTATATAGACTATAGCTATCTTTCTGAGAACACTAAAAGGTTTCTTGAGAGGAATCAAAATCATATGTTGAAACTAAAGGAAATGCTCAAAGAACAAGAAGAAAGTAAAAGGACTCAATTAGAAGAAAAAGAAGAAGAGATCAAAATAATAAATAATGAAATAGAAGAAAATAAAAAGGTAGATGATGAGATTAGAAAAATTCTTGAAGTTAATATGCATCTCAAGACCCAAATTGAAGAAGCCAAAAGGGTAGAGGAACTATTAAAAATAAATTATATGAAAAGGAAGAGTCATGTCATAAGTTGGAAGCTGAAGTTGTTGATATTAGAAAGAAAGTAGAGAATTCAAACAAATTCTTGAATAGATCAACAATATTGAATGAAATATTGGATAGTCAAAGATCACCAAATGATAAATCAAGCATTAGATACAGCAAAGAAGCTACACATGTTGAAGCAAGCACCTCAAAGAAGGTTGAGGTAAGTCCCTCATTCTCAAAAGATGGAAATAATGTTGCAAGTCAACCATCTACACAAGGGGAAGGAAATTTTCAAAAGAAAAAAGAAAGGAAGACATCAAGAAGCCATATTTACACCTCAAAGAAAATTTAGAAGAGAGACACCTTCAAGATGGACACCAAAGAAAAGGTGTGAAAATGTTTTTCATGGTCATTGTTACTCATGTAATGAATATGGTCACAAAGCTTTGGAATGTAGATATTATGCAAGGAGAGATAATGAAATATTTCATAACACCCTAAGGTGTTAGAGATGTAATCAAGTAGGACACATTTTTTCTCATTGTCACATCATGAGATGCTACAACTGTAGTGGATTTGGTCACAAATCCGAGGATTTCTAGAACATAAGAAGACAATTCATGAGGAGTGTTTCATATAGTATGACTAGAAGAACACATGAAGATATAAGAGAAGACAATGTTGGAGACATGGAATCTCAGAGCTCAAGTTCTCAGATGCTGGGACACCTTCAAAAGTGGATGAACAAGACTGAACAATCAGAACAGAAAGGAATCCATAAGGAAATCTCAAGCTTGAATTCTTCTTAAGAGTACACTGGTTACATTGGTAACAGTCATGTACATATGTGAGTTGACCTATAAATAGGTCGTGTACATACGTGAGTTGTCTATATAGCAGGTCGCGTACATATAGTAAAATCCTTGGGAAGTAGGCTATGCAAATAAGTTGTATCTTGGTGTGATGGTATAACTCTGTGTTGCAGGGTCTGACATGGTTTGTTGCAGGGCCTGACATGGTTTGTTGCAGGTTTTCATGATTACATGTTGGCATACATAATTGATATATGTATGGTGATGACATACAGTTGAGTGTTTAAAGTCTATACTTGTTGCATTATACTAACTCTAGAGTATGGATTGAGGGTTTTTCTGTTGAGGAACAATGTTGGTTGTGACAATGAAGTTATGGAACTTTAGTTATGAGATATATCATGATGATAATAGCTATATATGTCATTTCTCTATTGAGGCACACTTCTACTACATGTATTTTTGGATGCTTATTATTTGTTGTAGTGAATTGTGGTTAAGGAATATCTGTTGGGGAACATGGCTTGTACATATTTGAGTTCCAGTGATATATCTTGTGATGTATTGTTAAAGGCATATTTTTTCGATATATTGTTACATACATTTGGCATGTGGTTGAGCTACATATTGGGACATGTAGTTGATGAGTTCATGAGGCGGTTATATTGTACATAATTGATGAGTCAGAGCTTGATATATAGTTGATGCATGAATAATACACTTTTGGTGCATTGTTAGAAGCACCTACTAGTAGTATGATTGGAACATGGTTTATGGTTGATATGGCATACATATAATATCACATATTGATTGTATTTCATCTTGTTGAGGTTTGGTGCATGGTTGATGCACTTGCTTGGTACAAGTAATGATACATGTTTGGTGCACTTGTTGATGTATGGGTTGATATAGTTGAGACACTTTTTATGACACTCGATGGTTGAGATACATGGTTGTGAAACTTAGTTCATGGTAGAGGCATATCATGAGTGATATGACACTTGTTTGAGACACATGGTTGGCATGTTGGTAGACACATATGGTTGGTACATAGTTAGTACATGTTATTGGAATATGGTTGATACACTCCATTGATGATATCTTATGGTATATTGTATGGTATTGTTGTACATGGTTGATGAACATGGGTGTTGTGCATGGTTGGCACACAAAATGGCACAAGATGTACTTGGTTGATGTTTTGTTTATGATTCTCTATTCATTTTTGACATATATTTTGCTTCATGATGTATGTTATGGCATGAGTTTGATGCATGGATAAGTCCAAGGATCGTCATAGGAAGAGCAGATCATTCTTGAGCAGTTGATCTATGTTTCGGTTGAGCAGTAGAATTTGCAACAGAAGCATATTGCAGTGGTAGCATATTGTCCATATTGCATAGAAGATAGTGGATGACATACCCATAGGGGGAGTCATTATTCTTCCCATGTTTCGAGGAGGAGATATTTATCAGATGCAAAGGAAAAAACTTGGAGAAAGAGCACAAAGGCATGGTTCCAAGGGAAGTGATGGTCATAGGGGGATCATGAGCGATATATCTTCAGCATTATATCATATTGATATCCCTTGTTCAAAAGGGGAGAGATTATTCAGAGGAAGAACAAAGGCACTCAAGTAGGGGGAGAAGCCCCAAGGAGATTTCAGGCAGGGGGATCAATCCCAAGGACAAAACTACCCTTTCCATTGATGTGAAAGGGGGAGAGATAGTCACATTGATGTGATTGAGATGACTATTGATGAAGAGCAATTCCATGTCTACATGTTTCCATAAATGATTGGTGTTGACATCAATGTTGGTATTATTATCAATGTCAAAGGGGGATATTGTTGGATCATGTTGTCATTGATGTCAAAGGAACAATTTCTTGTCATAGTATATTTATGTAGAATGTATTGTCATTGTTGTAAATGAATTGATGTCAAGTGAAGTCATTGATAAATGATGCATAGATGATGTCATGCATAGATGAAGATGGATCAATGTGTTGTCATTGATGTATGGTGCATAGATGGATTTCTTCATAGATGAAGATGGATCAATGTGTTGTCATTGATATATGATGCATAGATAGATTGATGCATTAATGTATTGATCATTGGATCATGTGGTCATGCATGGAATCAATGACAAAGGGACAACACCATAGTGATGTGTTCTCATGGGTTATTCTAGTTGGATTAATGTAAATATGACTCATTATTCTCTTTCCATGTTTGATTGGAAGAACAAATGGATGAACTCCAAAGTGGCCCCCTTATGGTGAAATCCCTCACGGGAAGATTCTTTGTGGTTGAGTTATCCTAGAAGCTTGATTAGAGAACCCATGCTTAATTATGGAATAATGAGATAAATATCAGTGAATTTTTCCGTGAAACTATCCTATATGGTAATGCTTGTCATGCCATTTCTGGTGGTATGTGGAATGTCACATAAATCCTCACGGTTTGAGAGTTATGACCTTACGAAGTTGGAGGACCCTCATGTGTTGGCTAGAAGCCCCAAAAAGGTCAAATAAGTCAAAGTGCTTATAAAGAAGAAATTATTTAAATAGTAAAAATTCAAAGAGGATTATTTAAATAATAAATTTAATGGAGAACTTTCTAATTATGTAAAGTGGTTAAAAATGGATTAACCCTAAAAATAAGGAAAGTAGGCTAGATGGACAAGTGGTCATGTGAACAAAGTGGCTAAGTGGACAAAGTGGCTAAGTGGCTAAGTGGACAAGTGAACAAAGTGGCTAAGTGAAACATGCTTATGTGCGTGGCCTACCAGTACTACAACCTGCATATGTATGCAACCTATATGTACTGCACCTTATGTATGCCTTCTGAACAAATAGGGTTTTCTCTCCTTGAAAAAATCATATCCTCTGCAGCCTTCAATCAAGTCCACTTCTGCCTTTCAATATCCAAATTGTACCATAACCAATAACAACATATGTTGGCTTACTTCTTCTTCTATTATGTCTGAGTTTATTGACCCAAGGTTCATGTATGTTGAGGTTTCCAATAAAGCCTCTAAAACTATCGGCCCTCCTCATAAACCAGAAGGAAACACAACGAAAAGGATGCGTTGTGCAGTCTCACCTGAGATAGATTTAATGGGTGGTTGTAAGACTCATGTGTTTACATCCTACGATTGAGTGCGAGATATGAGAACTATATATTAAACTGTTATTATAACTTGTAACCACAATATAACGTCATTTGCAAATAAACATGAAATATAGCAACTCATTCATTAAGCATAATAATAACTACTGAAGAAAACAAAGATATGCATGCATTCATCACATAACATAGATGTTACCGTGGCTCACCCCCTTCTAGTCGACGTCCACAAAGATTTGGCTCTCATCTCTTTTATTATAGTCATTCTATAACTACAAAATCGTGCACTTACAACTCTTCCCCATTGGGTAAGATCTATATGAGGCGGACTAGATCGCACCAGGCTCCTCAGCTCGCAATCTAACCCTCAATATCTTCCCTCCTTCGCTCTCTCTATCTCAACAACTTACAAAGATAGATCATACAGAAAAATATTACATATTGCATCAACTCATAGATAACTAGTTAAACTCGATAATACTCTGAACCGAATGATACCTAAGTATAAATACAAACCCCTTATGATACCTAAGTATCTATATTTTTACATTTTTGGATTTGTATCCTTTACAATACATTACCAAATGCTAACCCTACCGTCGTTAGGTCTTCCATGCATGTGTGTGTGTTGTTCTTCATTCCAATTGTTGCTTTCCTCATGCATGCTTTCTTTCCCAAAATCACCTTGATTTTCTGCTTTGGCCTGCCTCCAATAGCCCCCAACACTGACATGTGGCTCATCCAGAGCCACCTAACACAATTCTTCGATCTCCCTGGTGACCACCTAGAACTTCTCTTTGAGCTTTGATGCCTATGTTTGCGCCTGACCGGTATTCTCCTTGAGAGTGTCCACTATCTGGACTACAATTTTCTCATTGATCCATTCCGTGCACTCTGCCTGGGTCTATATTATTTGTGTCTTGTCTTTCTTTGCCTGTGCCAGGACTTATGCAACCTACTCTTGAAGCGGTTCCATTTGAGCCTGATGCTCCTTCTTCTGTGTCTGCACAATGGTGAGTTCTACCTGCAGCTTCTTCATGTCTTGTGCCCCTTTGATGCGCTCTATGATGGACATTGTCCTCTACCTCTACTGGTGATTTTTAATATATTTTTGGTTATCTTTTTTTTTTTTTTTACTACGCGATGAGTGGTCAACTATATTTGTACATATTCAGTCGACTCTCGTTGATCATCCATCTGAGTTCTACACCTGATAAGTCATTCAACTGCACAAATCCTCCATCTATGACATATTTTACTTCATACAGTCCTAGACAATGCATTCTTATCTTCCCTGGGTTCTGAAATGATTTGTTGTCATACATCAGTACTAGATCTCCTTCCTTGAAAGCTTTCTTCTTGATGTGTCTATCATGCCAAGCTTTGTCCCTTTCCTTCTGAACTTGTTGGTGGAATCCTACTAGGATTCGATCTTCCTCCATGGTCATTAATTGATTTAGTCGCTCCTTTACGGCGCCTCGTTCTGTCATCTGTGTGATTTTTGCTACACAAGATTGGTACTAAATATTCTAATGGCACCACTGCTTCTTGGCCATAAACTAGTTTAAATGGTGTGTGCCCTGTCAAATTTGTGCACATAGTCTTGTAGGCCCATAATACTGCTGGTACTTTGAGGTCCCATTCATCCCTGTTGACATTACAGATATTTGTCAGCGCATTCTCAAGGATTTTGTTAAATGCTTCCATATGTCATTTTCCTGTGGATGATATGGTGTGCTCTTCTGATGATGGACTTCAAACTCTTCAGTCATAGCACTGATGGTGGTGTTTATGAAGTGCATTCCTTGGTCGCTCATTAAAACTCTTGGGCATCCAAATATAGTGATCACTTGTTCAAATAAAAAGTGTGTTGTTGTTTCTGCGTTGTAATCCTTCACTGGTGCAGCTTCCGCCCATCTTGTTAGGTACTTTGTCATGGTGATAATGTACCTAGCTCCTGTTCTTTTTGTTGGTGGGTTGATTGGTCCCACAAAGCCTATTTCCCACTTAACGAAATGCCTGCAATGTTACTTGTGGTCATAATGGAATCTCATCCCTTCTATTGGGTTTACCTACCCTTTGACAGACATCACATCTTTGACAGTACTCCTTCGAGTATTTGTGAATTGTCAGCCACCATAGTCCTGTGCGCAATAACTTCTGTGTGATAGCTTTTCCTGCATAATGCTTATGCTAAAACTCTTGGTCTTTCATGTTCTAACACATATCTTCGCAATATGCTATCTGCACCCATTTTTTATAAGTGTCCTGCGATCAATTGATAGTTTGCGACGCAGGCTACCGTGTTTTTCTTCTACACGGTGTTATATTCTTCTAGTGCAATACCTGTGCTCTAGTACTGAATGATATATGTGAAGTATTCATCAATGATCTGGACTGAGAATAATTGTGCATCCGAGAAGTTGTCTTCTAAATTTGTCGGTTATTCTCCATTTGTGACTCTTGATAGGTGGTCATGTCCTGCATTCACTTTTCCTAGCTTGACTATTATTTCAAAGTCAAATTCTTGAAATAGTAGTAACCAACGAACAATTATCCCCCCAACACTGGCTTGTTGACTAGGTATTTAAGGGTTGAATGATCTGTGAACATCTTAAAGTTCTTTCCCAATAAGTAGCATCTGAAATTTTGCAGTGCGTAGACCATATCTAGGCCTTCCATTTCTATAGTGTTATAGTTATGTTCCGATTCTGATAACTTTCTTCTCGCAAATGCTATCAAGTGTTCCAAGTCTCTCGCTCCTGGATATGCCAAGATAGCTCCAAGTGTTGAGGATAATGCATCTACATGTACATGGAATGTCTTCTGCTAGTCTGGAAATACTGATATTGGCGCGGTGACCATATTTTCCTCCAGGGTATTCAGACCGTGTTGACACTCATTGTTCCACTGAAACTTTGTATATTTTCTTAATAGGTTTTCCATTGGCACGGTAATCTGCACGTATCCTTTGACAAATTTCTTGTAGTATCCTGTGTGTCCCAATGTCTCTCTTAGCTGACAAACTGTTTTTTGTGGTAGTAAGTTAACAATTACTGCAATCTTTGCAGTATCTACTAATAAACCTTGTTTGCATACTATGTGGCCCAATAATATCTCAAATGGTGTTCCAAATATGCATTTCTTTATGTTCAATGATATTTGGCACTACCTGCATCTCTCTAACATCATTCATAAGACTTCTACGTGGTATTTCAACAAACTATAAATTGTCCAATCGTCCAAGTATACCTCTAGGAACTGGTGGATGAATTCCTTAAATGCGAAGATGACTACTCTGGAAAATATTTTTGGTGTATTCTTCAGTCCAAACAACATGACTATGAACTAGTAGGATCCCATTCTTTCGCAAGCGTGGTCTTGTATCTGTCTTCCTATGCTATCTTGATCTGATGGTAGCCTGAGAAGCCATCAGTAAATGAGTAAGCTTCATGTCCTCCTACGTTCTCTAACACTTCATCCATGAAAGGTGTAGAGAACAGGTCATGTAGGGATGCATCGTTCAATTTCCTCAAGTTGACGCATATCCTTATCCCTCCTTGTTTTTTGTCCTGCACTACCATCGAGCTTATCCATTCTGATTCTTCGTCTGGTTCTATGATTCCATCTACGATCATCCTATCGATCTCAACTTTCACTTTCTGCTTATATATTGGATTTAGTCTGTATGGTCATTGTCTGATCGATCTCACTTCGGGTCTGAGTGGTATCTTCATCTCTCTTATCTCTTCAGCTATGCCCTTCATCTATGTATATTTTGGGGGAAACAAGTCAGTGTATACGCACAATAACTCTGTTATGCTTTCTACTCTTTGTTCATCCCAGTAATCTCCAATGCTGGCCATTTTGGGATTCTCAACTGTCCCAATGTTAACTTTCTTTACCTTGATTGGAGTTGAAATAAATTTTGATTCTATAGGTGGTCCTTCCACTTCTCTTTTAGCTTCTACTTCTTCTATCTGAATATCGTGCAGGTCATATTCATTCGGTGCTTCCTCCTGCACATGGTAACATGATAACAATTCCTTGACTATATGTTTGTTTCATTGTTGTTCTTCTATTACGAGTTCTACTTCTGGTTCTTTGATGAATATCACACCTCTTATTTGTTTCAGAGATGCATCTATGTTGGCATTCTCATGTTCGAATGAGAAAGTGACTGTAAAATTTTGTTGCAATGTCGTCCAAGTCGCAGTTCCTCTCTGTAATTCCTGGTTTGTATACCAGTTCGTTGGTATGCCCTCTAAGGTGTGTATAAAATAATGGGGCCATTCATCTGGGGGTGTTAATTTCAATAGTGTTTTGCATGTCTCCAAGTGCTCCATTGGTGCCCCCTGTCAATCGTACCTTTGTTTATTTTTGTTTTTTTGTTCTGCATCGAACCTTATGTGTAGTAACCACTTGCATTGGTACTAGTTTGTGATTCTCTCTTTGTTTGCGCCCCACCATCTTGCAGGTGTGGCCTTGAGTGCTATATCAAATTCTAACAGTCTTTGGTTCTCCAAGACTTCATCTTCATATTGTTTCAAGAAGGTTTCCAAGTCGTTTATTCCATGCAAACTAGGTCGTTTCCTTATCTCTGTGCCTACCCATCTTATTGCGTGGTCTATGCATGAAAATATTCTCATGGAAACTTTGTGTAGCCTTTGTTTCCATTTTTATAGACTGATATTTGAGTCTATTGCAGATGAAGTAATGCTCTTCCAACTAAGTATCCCATCTGTAGTTGGTTTTACATAATCCTCATCGTGCGCAGTTGTTCTATACAACCGGCTAATTTCGTCTAGGTCTAAGAAAGTAGGTTTTACAAACCTTTCCCCTTATTATGGTTCTAATGGCACAATGACCTGTATTCTCCTAACTCAAATGTCATATTTATTGTCTTTAACTTAATTATGTCCTAGTTTTCAAATGCCCAATCCAGACCAAGCAACCCTAGATATGGTGATGTGTCATCCACTATTTCAATGACTTCAAAATATGCTTTAGTGCGCACTCCATCTAGTTCTACTGTTACTCCTTTCAATCTACCGATTGGTAAGACTCTGTGTTGGTTTGCTAGTTTCAGTTGAACTGGTGAATATCCTAGTTTGGCATCTCCCATGCATTGCCATGTCTTCTTTGGTAATATGTTGACTTCATATCCTAGATATAGTATGATGTCGTCCATGTTGAAATCCTCGATGTTGGCCTTTAGTCTGAACTCCCTCATGTTGTTTCTTGTTTTAGCTCCTCCACGGGTAACTATGTTGATGTTCCATCCTTCATCCCTTGCTTCGGCTGAGATCCACTAAACATTCTGGTTGTTTTGGTTCCTCTTTTCTTGGATCTTTACTAACAATGTCGGACATTCCTATGTATCATGGTCTGATGCGTGACAATACATGCAAGTTGTTGGTGGAAGCGGACATTCTCTTGCATAATGTCTTGGTTGTTGACAATTGTGACATACCATTGGTCCTCTACCTCATCCAAAACCTCCTCTCTCTCTTCCTCCACCTATATAGCATGCTCGATCTCCTCTTGGTGCATTATACTGAGGCACCTGATTATACTACGTAGTATTGTACTAAGGTTGTGTTATGTCATACTACAGTTGCGCATTATTATATGGTTGTTGTGCAGTATTATACTGTTGTTGCGCAGTGTTGTATGGAGAGGGAACTTGATTAAACGGTGGTGTGGCTTACCTAGACATCATTTCTTCCTGTACTATGTATGCATCTGATGTCCTTTCTTGCATCAACTCCATTGTTCTACAATATTTGTCGTCGTGGCCCACTAACTTGCAAAAGTTGTAATATGAACTCTTTGGTACTGTCTGGTATTTCTGCATCATCGTACAGTGATAAGGATCGTGACCCATTTTCTTGCAGATTTTACACCATATTCCTCCTATTGGTAATGGATTTATCATTCCTACTGCCATATACTGCGTGAATGTCGGGCATTCGTTCTTGTGGTTTCCTTTCGTCCTGCATGTGGCACACCAAACATCTTCTTATTTGTACTTTCTCTTATTCTGGTTTAGTTGGAACATTAATTTCTTCAAATCCTCCTTCATTTCTTCGATAGTTGGGTTTGTCTATTGATATTGGTTTTCTTCCAGTTGTAGGGCTTCCTACAGAGCCTCTTCCTGCATCTAGAACTTCTGTTGTCGCAATGGGTATTTTAAGTGTGGGAGTAATGAGTTGACAAACAAGTGTCAATGTTGCATGTCGGTCATGAGATATTTTAACTTTCCCTTCATTCACTTGAATCTTTGATCAATCTCCCATACAAACTCTCATGGTTTATCTCTTATTTCAATCATCTCATTCATGTATTTATCCTCTGAAATCAGCTTCTGGAACTCGTTTATTAGCAGTTTCTTGATGTCTGCAATTGTTCGGGTTGTCCATGGTGGATTGTTTGTAGCTAAACTCACATACCAATATGGTGCATGATCCCTTAGTGTAATCTCTAGTTGTTCCAGTTTAGTGTCTTTGTCTGTGATTTTTTTTGCTTCCCAAATCTTCTCACAGATGAACAAATGTTTCTTTGGGTCCTCTAATGCTTCTCCTTTGAATTTTGGTAACTTGATGGTAGGATCATGTCCTGCCATTCTGAATGTTGAACTACTACCTTCACATGGTGTAGATACTTTACTAGTGTTTCCTGAAATGGCTCCTCCAGTTATTGTTCTTTGTGTAGATGTACTTCCTGTTATCTGACTGCTTCTGAACTTCGGTTGTCTAAATGGTGGTGTTTTCTTTGGTATATTGGTCACACATGGGTTTATGGGTTCCATAATGACATTAATATGGATATTATTGTTGCCTTCTCTCCCTACTCCTAGACCTCTCATCTTCCTCTCATATGTTGTGTGCATGATTTCCTCAATCTTCTCCACAGCCCGGAGTTCCTCTACCTCTTCCTCGTCACTCGCCAATCCTTCCCTCGTGGCTACGTCTCTCTTCTTGGTATTAACCTTGTATTGGTAAGGTACTCCGCTAAGCATCTTTATAGCTATCGTCATGATCCACTTGATATGGTCGCCATCCATAATAATCGAGTCCAAGGGTTCCTCCTTCTTTCCCTTATCCTTTCCTCCTTCCATTTCTCCTATTTCTTTTAGTGCTTCCCCCCTTCCCCCATGCACGCAAGGAAGTTTAGTTGTCTGACTCCATTTTCATGACACCTTTGTTATATAGCAGTATCTTAATAGAAGTATACAACGATCGAATGTACCTTCCTCGAGGACCACATAGAAACTCTTGCTTCGTTGCGTTATACGACTTCACTGTGTCAACTGCAAACTCTGTTATAAAACCTACCACAATAATATCAAGCCAAAAATATACTACGCGGGTGAATTTGTTGTTCACCTACTGTAACTGCTCAATCTGTACTTGGGTCCACTCTAACTATTGGATCCAGTTCATTGTGTGGTTATCCTTCAACCTTACTATCCACTCTTGCAATAGATGTGGAAAATCGTAGAAAAAGATTTCATGCAGATCAGTAAACATGTATTTCTCTAGATATTTGCGGGGTGTTATTCTAGGGTTTTTGTTATCTTCTCTGCAAACTATAGCTCTTTGGTTCTTAGCCAAGTTTTGATCTCTGCTTTTGTGGGATTCCATGGTCTCAACATCCCCTTCTAATGGTTCATTGATTTCTTATTTTCTTCACTCTTATCTTGTTCAACCTATCTCATCTAATCAATCCTCTCTTATTCCTACCAATGGAAACAGAACCATCTGTTGGCTTACTTCTTCTTCTATTCTATCTGAGTTTATTGACCTAGGGTTCATGTCTGTTCAAGTTTCCAACAAAGCCTCTAAAAATATCGTCCCTCCTAGTAAACCAAAAGGCAACACAATGCACAAGATGCGTTGTGCAGCCTCACTCGAGATAACAATAATGGGTGGTTGTAAGACTCATGTGTTTACAACCTAGGATTGAGTGTGAAATATGAGAACTATATATTGAACCACTATTATAACTTGTAACCACAATATAACGTCATTTGCAAATAAGTAGGTAATATAGAAACTCATTCATTAAGCATAAAAATAAATACTGAAGACAACAAAGATATGCATGCATTCATCACATAACACAGATTTTATCATGGTTCACCCCCTCCTGGGCTACGCCCACAAAGATTTGGCTCTCATCTCTTTTATTATAGTCATTCTATCACTACAGCGTCGTGCGCTTACAACTCTTCCCCATCAGGTAAGATCTATATGAGGCGAACTAGATCACACCAGGCTCCTTAGCTTGCGATCTAACCCTCAATATATTTCCATCTTCGCCCTCTCTATCTCAACATATTACAAAGATAGATCATACAACAAAATATTACATATCGCATCAACTCATAGATAATTAGTTAAACTCGATAATACTCTAAACCAAATGATACCTAAGTATACATATGAACCCCTTATGTTACCTAAGTATCTATATTTTTACATTTCTAGCTCTTCATCCTTTACAATACATTACCAAAACCCTAACCCTATTGTCGTTAGGTCTTCCCTGCATGTGTGCATGTTTTTCTTCCTTCTAGTTGTCTCTTTCCTCGTGCATGCTTTATTTCCTAAAATTGCCTTGCTTTTCCTCTTTCGCCTGCCTCCAACAACACATATATTATCTCCAACAACTTACTCATGCTCCTCAACCATACAATATGAATGCTACTTAATCATGTATAAACAACCTGTATATTATGGCAACCATATCAGTATTGAAAAGTAAGAGTGTTTCTCACTCTATCAATCAACCAACATAAACCATATCATGACATCCATACCAAGAATTCCTTAAGAATTCGCCAGACCATAAGCACAAGTATCGATCAAAACAATCATATAACCATACCAGAACTTCTATGGCATATCTGAGCCCATAGAATGCAGATCTGGAACTTGCTTCAGACTTCAGGAATCTGGCACCTTCTCACACTCAAGTCTCCATGACTTTCTCCAACTATACATGCTCTGATCTCCTTCATCCCATGTGTATAGGCACCCTACCTCACTATATCCCACGTGTGTATGCACTCTGGCTTACTACAACCCACGTGCTCCTTCAGAAACTAGGGGTTTTGAACTTCCGAAACCTTCGCCATCAAGATCTCAGACTTACAGAAACTTTGATGTGTCTATGAGAACTTGCAATCACTCTCTTACTCATAATAGATCTTCAGTATATGCTCAAGAGAGATACATTTGCAAGAGACCCTTACTCTCTATTTATACTCTCCAAGTAGCTTCATTTAGAAGGATCTACTTAGCCACTTTTTCCACATATCCACTTTATCCACATAACCATTTTTTCCACATGACCACCTTTATCCAACTTTGTCCACATAGCCACTTTGTTCACATGGCCACTTTTCCATTTAACCCACTTTCCTTATTTTTAGGATTAATCTATTTATAACCACTTTCCATAATTAAAAATTTATGCATTAACTTTATTATTTAAATAATCCTCTTTGAGTTTTTACTATTTAAATAATTTTTTCTTTGTAAGCACTTTGACTTCTTTGACCTTTTGGGGCTTCTAGCCAACACATGAGGGTCCTCCAACTTCGTAAGGCCATAACTCTCAAACCATGAGGAGTTATGTTACGTTCCACATATCAATAGAAATGGAATGACAAGCACTATCCATCTAGGATAGTTTGAATGAAAAATTCACTAATCTTCATTTCATTATTCCATAATTAAGAATGGGTTGTATAACCATACTTATAGGATAACTCAACCTTAAATTGTCTTCCTATGAGGGATTTCACCATAAGGGGACCACTTTGGAGTTCATCCATTTGTTCTTCCTATCAACCATGACAAGACAATAATGAGTCATCTTTACATTAATCCAACTAGAATAACCCATGACAACACATCACTATTCCATTGTCCCTTTGTCATTGATTCCATGCATGACCACATGATCCAATGATCAATACATTAATGCATCAATCTATCTATGCATCATATATCAATTACAACACATTGATCCATCTTCATCTATGCAGAAATCCATATATGCATCATATATCAATGACAACACATTGATCCATATTCATCTATCCATGACATCATCTATGCATCATTTATCAATGACTTCACTTGACATCAATTTATTTACAACAATGAAAATACATACTACATCAATATACTAGGACAATATATTGTTCCTTTGACATCAATGACAACATGATCCAACAATCTCCCATTTTGACATTGATGGAAATACCAACATTGATGTAAACACCAATCATTGATGGCAACATGTAGACATGGCATTTCTCTTCATCAATAGTCATCTCAATCACATCAATGTGACTATATCTCCCCCTTTGACATCAATGGAAAAAATGTATTTCTGTCCTTGGGACTTCTCTCCCTGCTTGAACTCTCCTTGGGGCTTCTCCCCCTGGCTGAGTACCTTTGTTCTTCCTCTGAATAATCTCTCCCCTTTTTAACAAGGGATATCACTTTGATGTAATGCTAAATATATATTTCTCATGCTCCCCTTGTGACCATTGCTCCCCTTGGAACCATGCATTTGTGCTCTTTCTCCAAGTATTTACCTTTGCATATGATAAATATCTCCTCCTGGAATCATGGGAAGAATAATGACTCCCCCTATGGGTACGTCTCCCTGTATCTTCTCTGCAATGTGGAAAATATGATACCACTACAAATGCTACTACTCAACCTGAACATATATCAACTTCTCAATAATGATATTCTCCTCCTATGACAATCCTTGGACCTATCCATGCATCCAACGCATGCCATAAAATACATCATGAAGAAAAAGATATGTCAACAATGAATAGAGAATCATGAACAAAACATCAACCAAGTACATCATGTGCCATGTTTTGTGCCAACCATGCACAACACCCATGTTCATCAACCATGTACATCAATACCATACAATATACCATAAGATATCATCAATGGAGTGTATCAACCATATTCCAATAACATGTACTAACTGTGTACCAACCATATGCCTCTACCAACCTGCCAACCATGTGTCTCAAACAAGTGTCATATCACTCATGATATTCTTCTACCATGAACCAAGTGCCACAACCATGTATCTCAACCATCAAGTATCATAACAATTGTCTCAATTATGTCAACCCATACATCAACAAGAGCACCAAACATGTATCACCACTTGTACCAAGCAAGTGCATCAACCATGCACCAAACCTCAACAAGAAGTGATCTTATATATGTATGTCATATCAACCATAAACCATGTGCCAATCATACTGCTAGTAGGTGCTTCTAACAATGCACCAAAAGTGTATCAATCATGCATCAACTATAGATCAATCTATGACTCATCAATGATGTACAATATAACCACCTCATCAACTCATCAACTACATGTCCCAATACATAGCTCAACCACATGCTAAATGTATGCAACAATATATCCAACAAATATGCCTCTAATGATACATCACAAGATATATCACTGGAACTCAAATATGTACAAGCCATTTTCCCCAACAAATCTTCCTTAACCACCATTCACTACAAAAAATAATAAGCATCCAAAAATACATGTACTAGAAGTGTGCCTCAATAGATCAATGACATCTCTATCTATCATCATCATGATATATCTCATAACCAAAGTTCCATAACTTCATTGTCACAACCAACATTGTTCGTCAACAGAAAAAGCCTCAATCCATACTTTGGAGTTAGTATAATGTAACAAGGATATACTTTCAAAACTCAATCGTATGTCATCACCATACATACATCAATTATGTATGCCAACATGTAATCATGAAAACCAACAAAAAACCATGTCAGACCCTACAAAAAACCATGTCATACCCTTCAACAAACCATGTCAGACCCTGCAACACAAATTTATACCATCACACCAAGCTGCAACTTATTTTCATAACCTACTTTCCAAGGATTTTACCACATGTACATGGCCTGCTATATAGACAACTCGCGTATGTATGTTCCCTATTTATAGGTGATCTCGCATATGTACATGAATGTTACCAATGTAACCATCGTACTCTTAAGAAGAAGTAAATATTGAGATTTCCTTATGGATTCCATTCTTCTCTGATTGTTTAGTATTCTTCACCCACTTTTTAAGGTGTCCCGACTTCTTAGAACTTGAGCTCTGAGCTTCCATCTTTCCAACCTTGTCTTCTCTTCTAGGCTCATGTGTTATTCTAGTCATACTATATGAAAAACTCCTCATGGATTTTCTCTTGTGTTCCAGCAATCCTTGGATTTGTGGCCAAATCCACTACAATTGTAGCATCTCATAGTGTGACAATGAGCAACAATGTGTCCTACTTGATTAAATCTCAAACACCTTAGGGTGTTATGAAATATTTCATTATATATCCTTGCATAATATATGAATTCCAAAGATTTGTTACCATAGTCATTACATGAGTAATAGTGACCATGAAAAACATTTTCATACCTTTTCTTTGGTGTCCATATTGAATGTGTCTCTCTTTTGAATTTTCTTTGAGGTGTAAATATGGATTCTTGATGTCTTCCTTGCTTTTTTCTTTTGAAAATTTCCTTCCCTTGTGTAGATGGTTGACTTGCAACATTATTTCCATATTTTGAGAATGAGGGACTTACCTCAAGCTTCTTTGAGGTGCTTACTTCAACATGTGTAGCTTCTTTGTTGTATCAAATACCCGATTTATCATTTGGTTATATTTGACTATCCAAGATTTCATTCAAGATTGTTTAGCTATTCAAGAATTTGTTTGAATTCTCTACTTTATTTCTAAGATCAACAACTTCAGCTTCCAACTTATGACATGACTCTTCCTTTTCATCTACTTGATTCTTTAATAGTTCCTCTATCCTTTTGGCTTCTTCAATTTGGGTCTTGAGATGCATATTAAATTCAAGAAATTTTCAAATCTCATCATCTACCTTCTTATTTTCTTCTATTTCATTCTTTGTTATTTTGATCTCTTCTTCTTTTTGTTCTAATTGAGTCATTTTACTTTCTTCTTTTTCTTTGAGCATTTCCTTTAGTTTCAACATATGCTTTTGATTTTTTTCAAGAAACCTTTTAGTGTTCTCAGAAAGATAGCTATATTCAATATAACGATGGTCATATTTGTATTCATATAGACCCCAATCAACTTTATTTTTAATATTTGAAAGTTCTTCTTCTACTTCTTCCATGGGATAATTGTCATCTAATTCTACACTAAATATTTCTAGATCTTATTCACTTGTAGAGAAAAATTCAACTTCATCACATTTATAATTATTGCAATCAGAGGATTTTGGATATTCTTTACCTGCATTGTTGTTGATGGAGTTGTCTTTAGTGTCTTCCTTTTTTCCTTGGTATGTCTTCTCTAGATTTATCCATAGATCCTTGGCAGATGTGCATTATCCCATGCTTTCTTTGATAGAACTTGATATTCCATTGAAAATGGTCTTGAGAGCCAATGCATCATTATTCTTTTCTTCCTTTTGAGATGAAAACATTGACATGTTCTTCAAGGAGCTAATCCACCAATAGTTGCTTTCCAAACACCTCCTCCTTTTTCTTTCAAATACTCTTTCATTTCTATTCTCCGTGCTGAATAATTTTCATCATCAAGGATTGGAAATTCATCATCCATTTGTGTGTCCATGGATCTCCTCCAAGATTTGTAAGGCTTTATAGTGAAGGTCAGGTCTAATACGAATTGTTGTACACATTGACCACACTGAGAGAGGGGGTGAATCAGTGTAGAGATTTGTTTGCACTTCCCTTCACAAAAATTCCTTAGTTAGAAATCACCATTTACTCATCACTTATTATTGTCATTTATAACCATTTGTATGTGAACATATATCACCAATAGATAACAACAACATATATCATCAATAATCCATCACCACAAAGAACACAAGATGTATGTACAATTTTCCTTTTATTATGGATGACAATCCTTGGGTTTATTAACAACAATTGAATAGAGTATCAACTCCACAAGAGCACCAGCTCTACAATGAAAGAATTAGCTTACAAAAATCATCACCAACTAAGAATAGGATTCAATCCTCAACATATACCAATATGTCAACAGGTATGTGACATGTTAGTAGTGCAGCATGCATATGTACACGCCCTACCAGTAGTACAACCCGCATATGTACACGACCTATCTGTACTGCACCCTGTGTATGCCTTCTGAACAACAAGGGTTTTCTCTCCTTGAAAAACTCAGACCCTCTGCAGCCTGCATTCATGTCCACTTCTTCCTTTCACTGTCCAATCTATACCATAACCAATCACAACACATCTATGCTCTCCAAAAACTTACTCATGCTCCTCAACCATAAAATATGAATGCTACTTAATCATGTATAAGAAACTAGTATACTATGGAAACCATATCAGTACTGAAACATAAGAGTGTTTCTCACTCTATCAATAAATCAACATTAAACATATCATGACAACCATACCAAGAAAGCCTTAAGAATTCACCATACCATAAGCACAAGTATCCATCAAAACAATCATGTAACCATACCAGAATTTCTATGGCAGATATGAGCCCATCGAATGCATATCTGAACTTGCTTCAGACTTCAGAAACCTAGCACCATCTCACACTCAAGTATCCACGAATTTATCTAACTGTATGGGCTCTAATCTCCTTCATCCCACGTGTGTACGCACCCTGCCTCACTATAGCCCGCGTATGTACGCACTCTGGCTCACTGCAGCCCACGTGCTCCTTCAGAAACTAGGGTTTCTAAACTTATGAAACTTTCACCATCAAGATCTCAAACTTACAAAAACTTTGATGCGTCCATGAGAACTTGCAATCACTCTCTTACTCATAATATATCTTCAATATATGCTCAAGAGAGATACATTTACAAGAGACCCTCGCTCTCTATTTATACTCTCCAAGTAGCTTCCTTTAGAAGGATCCACTTAGCCACTTTGTCCACATATCCACTTTATCCATATAACCATTTTGTCCACATGGCCATCTTTATCCAACTTTTCTCACTTAGCCACTTTGTTCACATGGCCACTTGTCCATTTAACCCACTTTCCTTATTTTTAGGGTTATCCATTTATAACCACTTTCCATAATTAGAAAGTTCTCTATTAACTTTATTATTTAAATAATCCTCTTTGACTTTTTACTATTTAAATAATTTCTTCTTTGTAAGCACTTTGACTTCTTTGACCTTTTGGGGTTTCTAGCCAACACATGAGGGTCCTTCAATTTTGTAAGGCCATAAATCTCAAAACATGAGGAGTTATGTGATGTTCCACATACCACCGGAAATGGCATGACAAGAAATATCCATCTAGGATAGTTTCACTGAAAAATTCATTGATATTCATCTCATTATTCCATAATTAAGAATGGGTTCTCTAACCATACTTCTAGGATAACTCAACCGCAAAGTGTCTTCCCATGAGGGATTTCACCATAAGGGGACCACTTTGGAGTTCATCCATTTGTTCTTCCTATCAACCATGACAAGAAAATAATGAGTCATCTTTACATTAGTCTAACTAGAATAACCCATGACAACACATCACTATGACATTGTCCCTTTGTCATTGATTCCATGCATGACCACATGATCTAACGATCAATACATTAATGCATAAATCTATCTATGCATCATATATCAATGACAACACATTTATCCATCTTCATCTATGCATCAATCCATCTATGCATTATATATCAATGACAACACATTGATCCATCTTCATCTATGCATGACATCATCTATGCATCATTTATAAATGACTTCACTTGACATCAATTCATTTACAACAATGACAATATATACTACATCAATGTACTAGGACAAGAAATTGTTCCTTTGACATCAATAACAACATGATCCAACAGATATCACATTGATTGTTGTTATTATTATCACACAAACACACATATTTCTTTTATTGCATAACACCCTTGTGCATGGATGCTCAGTTATAGTTTAGTAGTCATAATTTGGAGACTTTATTCACAACATCTTGTGTAAAATTCCATAGGGTTGTACATTTTATCAAAAATATTTCTTAGATGGGACATGCCCTAGGTGCGGTGGAATGGAATTACTGAGAAAGTGCATCCAAGTAAGTGATGAGTATAAATTAGGGAGGGAAGAGGTTTCCTTGAAAATTCTTAACTATGTTGCTTATTATATTGACAGAGGGAATGAAAGAAAGATGATACAATTGGTGACTCCCTAGGCATGAGTATGTGACTTCATCAAGGACTTCGTAAAAAATATGCAACAATATGTTCAACATGTGTATATGGTTCTATGGAAGGACGATCATTTTAGAACATGCAGAGATACATTTCTCATTGGTATTGTCTTATCAGTGCTTGATTTTGCTGAGAACTACACCCTTTAACCGTAAAATAAGATTAAGGCCAATATTATCACTTAGAGAAGGTCGACATAATGGTCCATATCACATATAGACATGGGCCAGGTAGCAAAAAACACAACATAGTTATATTGAAAGAGTATCACTTCTACATAAGAGATGATTGGTGCCACAACTTAGTCTATGTACAACATTGCTTCCAGTTGTTTTACAATAACCTTAAGGGGAAGAACATACATATGGATCAACATTGGATTTGGTCATATAGTTTTGCGGGGCAGTTAAAAAATGATCATGTATTTCAATGGTTGTGTACTTTGCACAATCAAATCAAGGTACCACATATTAGGAACCATTTTGAGTCTGGGTAGGAGAAACAAGAGAATGATGGAGTAGGAACATGCATTAAAATAGTTTTACGTAGGATATAAATAAATTTCACAACTACTTCCCTCATTCTAGATGCAAAATCCATTGTTGAATGGTGTTCTTCAATAATGGGAGAGGGAACAAGAACCCATGAAGACCAATCACCTAGGAAAGGAATGAAAACAAATCTAGGGAACTCATGGATTCCATTCAGATCAAACATTAGACAATGCAATAGTTCAAATATGGATGAGCAAACTCTCTTTCTTCTGTGGTCCATGTAGTAGTAATGAATGGCATGATTGGGAATCCACAGACCGGGTTGATAGATGGGATCGTGTATCACTCGCTATTGGTAAATATATAAATATGGAATTATCCCAGTTGGAGGAGGACCAATTAAATATTTCAACATATTATGATCACGTCTCCTACCTCATAGTGGCGGGTTCTATGAATCCTTCTATTAAATTTCAAATAATTGGAATCAATGTTTTATTCTTTGTTCATTTAGTGGATTCACGTGTTGGAACTCTATTTTTTGCATGATACATATATGCAGTGGTTTCCCAAGAGGTAATGAATGTGGCACTTACTGTTGGTTGGAATGTTTCTTAGAGGGAAAGAAGACACTCATTCTCTCAATAATAGACTATGAAATCATTGAATTTTTTATTGGGTTGATGGTTCTTAAAAGAAAATATGTGATGCAGGATGGAAAAACATAGAAGAAAGGTGGTTATGTATTTCAAGATTATAGACTAGGTGATGTTGTATACCACTTTATGAACTTGGTTGTTGGTGGAAACCTCCAACTACAAACAATTCCAGGTAATAAATCATCAAAGGTATAATACTTCTTTCCTTACTGTAATTTAATGTAGACCGTTAGTATCATAAGTGATCTTTATGGTATACTTGAATGATCATAGGTATGCAAAAAGAGTAATTGAAAAAATATTTCATATTTATGGTTGATTGCAATTTTGGATTTATTTTATGGTTGTTATGGTATTCTTGTATTTTGTGGTTCATTTATGTTGTTAGGGAACAATGTCTATGTTGATATTATGGTATCTTTAGGAGGTATGAACCTCTAGTGTGACCTTTGACAAGATTAGAATGTTCCGGAAGGAAGAAAAGAAAGGAAGGAAACCCTAGACAAGACGTCGACTGAAGAAATATAACTAATGTGAATTAATTAGTACCCAGAGAGAGAAGTCGGCCAAGGAAATTCTACCAGAATACTATAAATACAGAGCACCAGTATCTCATTTGACACACTTCTCAGAAACACAGAAAGATAATTTCTGCACACTGTAATCTAGCAGTCTTGTGCACAAGTCCTAGGGAAGGAGTTCTGACAGTTTTGGGTGAGACTATATGATCATCTTGATTATTTCTTTCTTGGTGCATTAACCTTGCTTGGCTATTTTTTTTCTACTAGGATTCTTTTCTCTATCAAGTTCAAGGTGCTCGGAGGGTGGCTTCGACCTATGGTTGGATGAAAAGGGTATTGTCAATGGTAAAACGAGCACAATCCTTAATATTCTAACATTTTATGGGCCCACACCTCATTTATTCATTATAAATGCTGGAAGGAATCATAGCCGCTAGGATATTGATCTCGCTGAGGAACTTCCGCTAGGGTTACTAGTAGGAGCAGCTTCCAAGAAATTGTTTCTAGGGTTACTAGCAGAAGCAGTTGCAGAAACCCGAATCTCAAATATGGAACCTTGTGATGGAGCATCTCGATCAAAGAGAAGATATTCAAATGTGATGCACCCTAGTTCAGCGCACCTTTTGGCTATCTCAGAAGACAGAAACGTCAAAGTTGAATTTTTGGATCAAAGCATGACCAACTACCAGTTAATTGAAGACATGAGTGAAATGATCAGTCTTCTACACTACTCAACACTTACTGGAACGATTGAATATGACATGTGGATAATCGATAGTGGAGATTCTAGGCACATGACGAGAGATCAAGATAGACTCTCAAACCTAAATGAGAAGAAGACATCGTACAAGGTAGAGCTTGGAGATAAAAGCACTTACCCAGTCGAAGGATTTGGACAAGCCTCTGTCAAGTTGAAATTAGGTAACAATGTTCACTTAAGCAATGTTTTATATGTACCTAGTTTAGAAAAGAATCATGTATCAATATCTTGCCTAGAAGACAAAGGAAATAGAATAGCCTTCGTGGATGGAAAGGTGTTATCATGGCAGAAAGACTCTAGCATAGAGAATGCTAGGGTTATTGGAAGTCGTGAAGGAAATTTGTATAGACTACTAGAACAAAATGAATAAGCTCTCATACATGACGAAGTCAACCCTAATAAACTTTGGCATAGAAGGTACGCTCATATTAATTATCAAGCATTACCCTTTTTCAAAAGAATGGTTGAAGGAATACCAGAATTGGAATCTACACATGAAGGATTTTGAAAACGATGTGCTCTTGGGAAGAATATCAAGAAACAATTCCCAAGCAACAAAAACAGATCTAAGGAGATCCTAGATCTAATACACTTAGATGTTTGTGGTCCGATGCCATTCAGGTCTCTAGGAGGATCTCTTTACTACGTAATCTTCATATATTATTATTCAAGAAATACTTGACTATATCTACTGAAGACAAAAGAGGAAGTATTCAACAAGTTCCAAGAATTAAAAGCAGAGATAGAAAACCTCATGAACATGAAGATCAAGACATTAAGAATAGATAATGGAGGATAATACACCTCAAAGGAATTCGTTGCATTCTGCAAATAGGTAGGTATTAGGAGGGAGCTGATTGTTCCTCATAATCCTCAACAAAATGGTGTAGCATAAAGAAAGAACAGATCTATTGAAGAAACCGTAAAAGCCTTACTAAATGATCAAGGTCTATCCATGTTCTTATGGGGATAAGCAACAATGACAGCAATATATGTGCATAACAAAATTCCTCATCGTATATTGAAGGACACGACATGAGAAGAAGCCTTCTCAGGTAAGAAACCTAATGTGGAAAACCTAAGAATATTTGGATGTCCTATTTACTCTCACATTCCCAAGGATAAAAGGAATAAAATAGAACCCTCAAGAAAGAAGGGGATATTCGTAGAATACAATGATTCATCCAAGGCATTTAGAATATATATTCCAGAACAACACAAGATCGAAGTAAGCAGAGACGTAACATTCAATGAAAGTATGGACTTCAAGAAATCCATAGAAGAAACTATTGAAGAAGAAGAGATTGAAGAACCTAATGAAGAAAGAACAGAAAATGAAAATGATGAAAAGGAACAACCTGATCATCCTATGGAAAGATGTGAAAACATTGATTTAGATATCATACCTAAAACCAAGAAATGACCAGCTTGGCTTGAAGCCACATTAAAAGACGCAGAAATACTCAAGGTTCCAGAAGGAACATTTAGAAAGAGTAAAAGAGATAAAATGTTCTCAAGCTATGTTGCATACATGACGAAGCTTCTAGATGAAGAACCTACTACATTTGAAGAAGTCGTGCAAAAGGGACAATGGAAAGAAGCTATGGAAGAAGAAAATCAATCCATTATGAAAAATGAGGTATGAGAAATTGTACCTAGACCTAAAGAAAAATCAGTGGTAACTTCAAAATGGGTGTACAAGATCAAACATGCAGCAGATGGAAGCATGGATAAATATAAGGAAACATTCATAGCTAGAGTGTTCTCCCAAAAGGAGGGAGAAGATTATGACAAAACCTTTTCTCCGGTGGCTAGATATACTTCCATCAGAGCTATCATATCTCTTGCCACTTCCATGGGATGAAACCTACTTCAGATGGATGTAAAGACAGATTTCCTCAATGGATCTATTAAAGAAGAAGTATATATTTAACAACCTCAAGGGTTTGAGGTACATTCTAGAGACACTCACGTTTGCAGATTAAATAAATCTCTATATGGACACAAGCAAGATCCAAGGGCTTGGTATGCCAGAATGGACAGTTATCTAACGAGACTTGGTTTCTCCAAGAGTCATGCAGATCCAAACCTTTACTACAAAGTCGTGGACAATGCACCTGTAATTCTACTACTATATGTTGATGATCTATTCATAATAGGTGAAGAGTCTCTCATCATCCAGTGCAAGAAGGAATTAGCTTCTGAATTTGATATGAAAAATCTAGGTCTCATGCATTATTACTTGGGACTAGAAGTATGGCAGAAGCATGGTGAAGTATTCCTTGGACAAGGAAAGTATGCAATAAAGATACTTCATAAGTTTGGAATGATGGATTTTAAGTCCATGGACACTCCCATGAATATGGATATAAGAAAAGTGAAAGATCCATATTCTAATCCAGTAGATTCATCTCTATATCGACAACTAATTGGGTCATTGATGTATTTGGTAAATACGTGACCAGACATTTGCTTTGTCATAAGTACACTAAGCCAATTCCAGGTGGAACCAAGACATGAGCATTGGATAGCTGCAAAGCATGTATTAATATATATTCATGGGACAATAAACTATGGCTTGAGATATACCTCATCCATTGATATACAGCTTCATGGATTCACAAACTTAGATTGGGTTGGAAGTGCATAAGACAGAAAGAGCACTTCAAGTATGTGTTTCATCTTAGGATCCACTATGATATCTTGGGGCAGTAGAAAACAAAATTCTATCGCACTCAGCACAACAGAAGCAGAGTATATCGCAGCACATGAAACATGCACAGAAGCAATATGGCTAAGGAAGTTAATCTCCGATTTATTTGATCAGATTCCAGAATCGACCATAATACATTGTGATAATCAGAGTTGTATAAGATTATCAGAACATCCTGTGTTTCATGAAAGGTCGAAACGCATTGAGATCAAATACTACTTTATTCAAGATAAAGTCCAGGAAGGAGAGGTAAAGCTCGAGTATATCCCCACAGATGAGAAAACAACAAATATCCTGACAAAACCTCTATCTAGAATAAAGTTTTCATATTTCCGAGAGAAGATGGGGATCGTGGAAATAACTCCCTTAGATGAAAGGGAAGAAATGACTCTCTAGGTTGGGAGGGAGCACTGAAAATATTATTGAAGACTTTTATTTTCAAAATTAAAAAATAGTCTAGCTTGGACAAATTATTTCCTATTCGGAAAGTGGATTGAGATTTCCGACGGACAACGATTTCCCATTGTGGTTAACATGGGAAATGGTCCAGATTGATGATGTATCATAGACATTGACTTCACATTATGGTTAACATGGGGAGTGGTCTAGGGCAGTCTCTCTTCTTGAGGGTTACTCAAGAAGACTGGCCCGCCTCACCGGACAACGATTTCTCATTGTGGTTAACATGAGGAATGGTCCATTTTGGAGGTTGATACAAGACAGTCTTTTCCTCTTGTGGTTAACAGAGGAAATGGTCCAGATATTCATTCCTTAAGGTGTATTCATTCTCTCTAGGTTTCACTTTTTTTAGTGCTGGAGGAATGGCCCAAGGTGGGGAATGGTCTAGGCTCATCAATCAGGGACAAACATTCCTTAGGGTAGATTCATTCTCCCTAGGTTACACTTTGTTGAGTGTCGGAGGAATGGTCCAGGGTGAGGAATGGTCTAGTCTCATAAATCAGAACAATCATTCTTCCTTGATTGAGAAGAATAAGCCATATATCTCATCATTGATGTTCTACTCTAAGGGCATATATTCTTTCAAGATATTACAGATGTGAGTGAAAGATTGGCCCAGATGATTCAGTGCAGATTGATATCAGATGATTGTTATGGAGACTGTCTGTCTCCAGACAGTAGAGATATGCTACTATGGTAAATATGTTCCACAGTTTGTGACTATGTGTCATAGTTTGAGTAGTTGGGTACTACCATGGATAAACATAGTTGTGTTCTATCAATTGATATTGTACCAGTTGTCATGGAGATTATCCATTTGGATAATAATGACGGTGCTCATGATGCTACCAATTGAATGGTCTGTTTGTGCTCAAGACCATACCTCCCTAGCTAGGAGGGAGTGTTGATATTATGGTAGCTTCGGGAGGTATGAACCTCTATTATGACCTTTGACAAGATTAGAATGTTCTATAAGGAAGCAAAGAAATGAAGGAAACCCTAGACAAGACATCGGCAAAATAAATATAATTAATGTGAATTAATTAGTACCCAAAGAGAGAAGTCATCCCAGGCAACTCTGCCAGAATACTATAAATACAGGGCGTCAGTCTCTCATTTGACACACTTCTCAGAAACACAGAAAGCCAGTTTCTATGCACTGCAGTCTAGCAGTCTTGTGTGCAAGTCATGGGGAAGGAGTTGTGCCAGTTTTGGGTGAGACTATCTGATCAACTTGGTTACTTCTTGCTTGGTGCATTAGCCTTGCTTGGTTATTGTTTTGCTACCAGGATTATTTTTTTTGTCAAGGTCAAGGTGCTAAGAGGGTGGCTTCAGCCTATGGTTGTGTGACAAGCATATTGTCAATGGTAAAACTAGCACAATCCTTAATATTATAACAGTCTATCCTTTCCTTGCCTTTCCTTCACAAGATTTTCCTTGTCTTTCCATGCCTTTCCTTGCTTTGACTTGCATTTCCTTTGCTTTCATTGTCTTTCCATGCCTTGCCTTTCGTTGTCGATATCTAGCCTTTCCTTGCCTTGTCTAGCCACACATTGCCTTTCCTTTCCTTGCTTTGACTTGCCTTGCCATGTCTAGCATTTCCTTTCCTTTCCTTTCCTTTAATTTCCCTTTCTTTGCATGCCTTGAATTTTATTTCCTTCCCTTGCCTTGTCTTTCCTTGCATTACCTTTCCATGCCTTGCCTTGTCTTTCTTTCTTGGCCTATCCTAGCCTTGTCTTGTCTTGGATTGGATTGGATTTAATTTCCTTTCCTAGCATTTCCTTCTCTTGTCTTGTCCTGTCTTGTCTTGGCTTAGGTTTCCTTGTGTTTCCTTACCATGACTTGTCATGTATTTCCATGTCTAGCCTTGCCTATCCTTGCCTTGTATTCACTTGGCTCGATATGTCTTGACTTGGCTTTCCTTTCCTTTCCTTGGATTGTCTTGGATTTTCTTGGTTTGGCTTGCATTATCTTGGCTTGGATCGCCTAGTCTAGCCTTACCATGCCATGTCATTTCTTTCCATGTCTAGCCTTACCTAGGTTTTCCTTTCCTTTTCTTTCCTTTCATTTCCTTACTTTCATTTTCTTTCCTTTCCTTTGTTCTCCTTGACTTTCATTTCCTTGCCTTGCATTGCCTTGTCTTAGCTTGTCTTGTATTTCCTTGCATTTCATTGCAGAGATGGTGCTCTTGTGGAGTTGATACTCTATTCAGTTGTTGTTGATAAACCCAAGGATTGCAGTCCATAATAAAAATAAAATTGTACATACATCTTGTGTTCTTTGTGGTGATGGATTATTGATGATATATGTTGTTGTTATCTATTGTTGATATATGTTCACATACAACTAGTTATAAATGACAGTAATAAGTGATGAGTAAATGGTGATTGCTAACTAAGGATTTTTTGTGAAGGGAAGTACAAACAGAGTCCTACACTGATTCACCCCCCTCTCAGTGTGGTCGATGTGTCCAAGAATATCTACAACAACATGTGTTACGAATTGTGTTTATTTGAATATACCAAGGCTTGCATTTATGTAAATATTTTTGTCCCAAGTTAAGCACACTATGTATTTTCCTGAATCTCTCATCCAATTATGTTTGTGTAATGTCAAGAGAGTGTTTAATATGGTGTTCATGGTCCCTATACCCCCTTCTCAATTTGACTACATCTTTTTTGTTGGAAGAAGGCCTAGTGTTCTCAAACCAGAAATATTGTATTAGTTAATTAATTGCTCTAATTAAATTCATGTCAGAACATGTAGTCTACTAGTTAAGGCCCACAAATTTTTTGGGCCACCTATGTCAAGTCTATCTCATCTATTTTAAGACTTTCTAAGTGTTTTTATATTGCATTTCATGATATGAGATGTTTGTTGGAGAAAATGATGTTTTCTTGTGATTTTGCTAACAATTGATCGTGACAAGACATGTCGGGCTGCATTACGATATTTAGAACGTGATTTATTACCAATTTTTTGAAAAACATCCAAAAGGTTTCTAACATTATGATTACTTGTTTCTAAAAATTTTACCGTTTCAATTCCTAAAATTCTCCTAACAACGGTTAAACTTCTAGATTTTAACAAAGCCAAAAATAATTGACATTTAGCAGCATCAGTTTTTGGTTCAAAATATTCTTTAATGATTTTATAAGAATGATAAAAAATAGTCTAGTTATCTAACTTACCATCAAGTTATTTTAGACCACTTTCACCCAACTAAATTCATTTAGGGGTTCTTCACCGCACACTACTCAATCTAGGTAGGGATGATGAAAATGTATTCTAGCACTCTTGACCTCCCTTCTATGGAGTTAACAACATTGTAGTTCTTACCCCTTCAATCACTGGTGGATTAATTCTAAGAGGAGAGTGTACATTCCCATGACTAGTTTTTGGAACATCTAACTATCCAACAAGAGGTTGCAACACAGGAACTTCTTCACCATAAGGTTGTGCATTGATTGCCTCTCTAATTTCATCCATTATATAATCAACTCCAAGAAAACACTCCATCATCTAATCATGTAAAACAACTTGGATTGATGAGATAGTGATTGGAAGTCTCTATTAAAATCCTACTCTTTTCTTTTGGTGATGGAGGAGAAACAACAACGAAATCTATTCTACTAGAAATTGGATTTCCCTCTGCTGAAATCTTGCATTTTAACATACACAACTTTTCCTTTTATATTGATTTATTTACCTTATTAATGGGTTTTTCTTTCCTCAAATAATTTCTACATTATGTAGGTTCCCCATGTTTAAAGAGAACAATTGTCTTCTAATTACACTAATTTGTCTTGGTATTACACAAGAAGATGCAACTAACAATTCCAATTCCATTTACACAAATTTGTCTTGACATTACACAAGAAGACACAACTAACAATTCCAATTCCAATTAGACAAATTTGTCTTGGTATTACACAAGAAGACAAAAATAACAATTCCAATTCTAATGACACAAATTTATCTTCCAATTATTCCCACAATTATATTCCAATAACACAAAATTGTCTACCAATTAAATAAAAAGAAAAAAGAAAAAGTTGTTGTTATTTTTGCATCCAGTTGTCGGGCTTGTTCAATGTTTTGAGATATTTGAGGTTAAGGAGTGTGCTTCACACATATGCATTCTCAGCAGAAACACACGCACATTACTAGAATGTGTGCACACTAAATCATGCATGCATTCTACGAATGTGCACACATTCTTGTTTGGCAGGGATGAGCACCAAGCACACTCAACATATTTTCTTTCAAGTCACGAGAGTGTGTGTGTTTTCTTAATGCAATGGATATATCATTTATTGTAGACCAAACAACTTTATGAATAAATATGTATAGGGGTTTCAGGAAAACAAGGACGTAAGGGCTTAACATTGAAAGTGTTTTAAAGAGTAGAGAAATTGTTATAGCTGGAGGTGAAAGGGTTGTGGGGCCTTCAACAAGAGGTACATGCATAGTTCACTTAGAGATTAGGTGTGGAAGGGGTTAAGGTTCAAGTATACATTATTCCTAGGCTTAGATGGATCTAGGCCTAGGTCATGATCATAGTATAGGTATAGGTCTTGGTCTAGCTCTAGCTCTAGGTCTATGTCATGGTCAAGGTCATGGTCATCATCAAAGTCATTGTATAGGTATAGGTCATGTTCTAGGTATTTACATTCCTTTCCATGTCTAGGCATTTCTATATATAGGTATAGGTCTAGGTATTTCCATGTCTAGGTCTAGTTTAGGTCTTTATATGTTTAGGTAAAGGCCATTTGTTTCCTTGTGATGTACAAAACTTGATATAGTGTGTGAGAGTATAAGAGGGAGATAGATGAATATATAGAGGGGGGATAGAGAGAGAGTGTATGAGAGTGTGATAGGTAGAGAAAGTAAGAAAAATAAGGGGGTGGAGAGTGAGGAATATAGAGAGTGTGAGAAGGGGAGAAAGGCAGACAAGGACAATGTGTGAGAGTTAGGTAGAGGGAGATAAAGAGGTGGGGTAGAGAGAGAGCGAGGTAAAGAGAGAAAGGGTGGAAGAGTGGGTGATAGAGAGGGGGGGTATAAAAAGTGAGGGGGAGAGAGGTGTAGATTTAGGAGAGAGAGGGATGAAATATCAAAGGAGGGAGGGGGAGAGAGAAAGGGGGGGGGCGGAGGGATAGAGAGAGAGAGTGTGAGAATGTGAGAGGGGGAGAGAGGAAGAAAAAGAGAGTGTGTGAGAGTGAGGGAAAGGGATATAGAAAAAGGGTGTTGAGAGAGAGTGAGAGGAAGGCGGGGGAGAGAGGGAAGGAAGATAGATAAAGGAAAAGAGAGAGAGGGGTAGAGAGTGAGGGAGATAGAGGGAGGGTGGTACAGTGAGGGAGAGACAGAGGGTTAGATGAAAGAGAGAGAGAGAGAGAGAGGTGTGATAGTTAGAGGGAGGGGGGTAGAGAGGTGGTGTGTGAGTGTGAGAGGAGGAGATATTAATATAGATCGGGGATAGAAAGGGAGTGTTTTAGATTCAACACTATGCACACTTGCACTTTCTCGTAGAAGAGAAACAATTGAAACTTATCTAATTATTCATAAATTCATACATTTAGCCATGTAAATGCATGCATAAACACAAGAACAAGAAATAACAGAGATTCCATATAAACAGAAAGTCTACCATTCATTCCTTCAGATAGACGCATCAACACCATGCATTTGGGACAATGATCCTATGTTATATTCATTCAACTAGATTATACATATGTTCATACACTGCTTCTCAATAGCTCTAAAATCTCGGCTACAATGGAAACAACTCTCAATAACTAGAGTGCTAACAACAACAATTTGCAACCTATACAATAGATTCAACATATAAGAACATGGACATATACCTTATATTTTGTTGGGAAAATAACATACCTATTAGAAAAAATAAAATTTCACATAGTTATTCACAATTTCGATGAATAAATTTGTATATTCGGAAGCTAATTCAATTTCCAATGTTTCATGTTTTTACACCATATTCAAATTCATTTTCAAAGTACCTTGAAAAATCCCTCCAAGTTAACAAAGTATTGTTATTCCATGTTTGCATTGCCACTAAGGCATCATGAGAGACCATGATTATCTTGTACTCAACCTCCTAAGATGGAAAAACATGAGACGTCTATCTATATTGGAGAAATTGATCCTTATGTATAACATCTCATAAGAAGAAAATTAAAAGTGCTCTTCAAACATGTGATTTATCACTTTATGGAGATATTTAGACTTCAATACCAACTAGCATGTGGCATGGAGGAATGTGGCATGAAAGGCTGCATAAATTTCTATCAATCTCCCTTTGTAAAAATATTCTAAACTATGTTATTGTTTCTCATATGTCAATTTAAAATGTAAAATTGTGCATGTTTCATTCATATACAAATATATGAATAGTTGTATATACTTTCATAGTGTAGAGTGCATATACTCATTTTGATTCAAATTTATGCAAAAAGAAAAAAAGAAAAAATGCAAGTTTATAATTCTTATAAATGAGAATTTTATTATATAAATAATATTCCCATTCTTATTAAATAAAAAAAATCTATATAATTAAAATCTCTATATATAAAAGTAAAAATAAATTATCATCTCTCACACACACTATATGAATTGAGGATTCATTTTTTATTACAAAATATATAGAGAAATCACTTACATCTAAAGTAATATGTATTCATCTAGAAAATGAATTCTCAATTCCTATATAGAGAGGAAAAAAATTCTTAACAAAATATATATCGAAAGAAATCACTTACATCTAAAGTAAAATATGTATTCACATAGAAAATGAATCCTCAATTCATAGAGAGAAAAAAAAAATTCTTGACAAAATATATATAGAAAATGTACACCTAAAAAGTAATCCGATGGGTTCATTTCTGTCTCTTAATTTTACATCATTGTTTATACTAGGACTGTTAATATTATGGTAGCTTCGGGAGGTATGAACCTCTATTATGACCTATGACGAGACTAGAATCCTCCGAAAGGAAGCAAAGAATTGAAGGAAACCCTAGACAAGTTGTCGATTGAACAAATATATTTATATTGAATTTATTGATGCCCAGAAGGAGAAGTCGGCCCCAGTTAGACTGGCCATTCCACTATAAATACAAGGCGCTAGTTTCATTATTTGTCATCTTAGCAGTTGCAGTGAGAGCTAAGTCTGCGCAGGTAGTTGCAGGCAGCAGCAGTTTTGTGCGCAGGTTTTCTGGGAGAGCGGGTGGGATTATCTGTTCAGTTTAGTTTCTATTCTTTTGCTTAGTGAATTTAGCCTCTCTTGGCTATTGATTGCAGCCAGAATTCTCTTCTCGGTCAAGGTCAAGGTGCTCGGAGGGTGGCTTAAGGCCTGTGGTTGGGTGATGAGGGTATCATCAATGGTTAAACGAGCACAATCCTCTATATTCTAACAGGTTATGGGCCCACACCCCCTTCAGTCAGCCTAAAACGCTGGAAGGAAACATAACAACTAGGTATTGAGCTCATTGAGGAACTACCGCTAGGGTTACTTGCAGGAGCAGCTTCCAAAGAACTGCAGCTAGGGTTACTAGTAGTAGCAGTTGCAAAAACCCCAATTCTCAGTTCTGACACCTTGTGATGGAGCATCTTGCTCAAGGAGAAGATATCCAGATGCGCCCTAACTCAACGCACCTATTGACTTTCTCGGAAGAGAGAAAAGATGTAGTTGAAGTTTTGGATCAAGGCATGACCATTTATCATTCAACCAAAGACATGTGTGAAACAATCAGTATCTTACATTACTCAGCACTTACCGGGACAATTGAAGACGATATGTGGATAATCGACAGTGGAGATTCCAGGCACATGACAGGAGATCAAGCTAGACTCTCATATCTAAATGAGAGGAAGACATCATACAAAGTGGAGATTGGAGACAAAAGAACCTACCCCGTCAAAGGATTTGGACAAGCCTCCATCAAATTGGAATCAGGTAATCATGTTCACTTAAGCAATGTTCTATATGTACCTAGTTTAGAAAAGAAACTTGTATCAATATCATGTTTAGAAGAAAAAGGAAACAGAATAGCCTTCATAGATGAAAAGGTGTTATCATGGCATAAAGATTCCAGCATAGAAGATGCTAGGGTTATTGGAAGACGTGAAGGGAATCTATATAGACTACTAGAATGAAATGAAGAAGCCCTAGTACATGATGAAGTCAACCCTAATGAGCTTTGGCATAGAAGGTATGCTCATATCAATTATCAAGCATTACCTTTCCTCAAAAAGATGGTTGAAGGGATACCAGAATTGAAGTCTACACATGAAGGAATTTGCAAAGGATGTGCCCTTGGGAAGAACATTAAGAAATCATTCCCAAGCAGGAACAACAGATCTAAGGAAACCCTAGTTCTAATACACTCAGATGTTTGCGGTCCAATGCTAGTCAAATCTTTAGGAGGAGCTCTCTACTAGTTAACTTTCATAGATGACTATTCAAGGAAGACGTGGCTATACCTACTAAATTCAAAAGATGAAGTATTCAGCAAGTTCCAAGAATTCAAGGCAGAAATAGAAAACCTTACGAACAAGAAGATCAAGACATTAAGAACAAATAATGGAGGAGAATACACCTCGAAGGAGTTCATTGCATTCTGCAAATCAGCAAGGATTAGGAGGGAGCTAACTGTTCCTCATAATCCTCAACAAAATGGTGTAGCAGAAAGAAAGAACAGATCTATCGAAGAAACAGTAAAATCCCTATTGAATGATCAAGATCTATCCATGTTTCTATGGGGAGAAGCAACAATGATGAAAATATACGTTCAGAATAGAATCCCTCATCGCATATTAAAGGACATGACACCAGAAGAAGCATTCTCAGGTAAGAAACCTAATGTAGAAAACTTAAGAATATTTGGATGTCAAGTTTATTCTCATATTCCCAAGATAAAAGAAATAAACTAGAACCCTCAGGAAAGAAGGGGATATTTGTGGGATATAGTGATTCATCCAAAGCCTACAGAATATATATTCCATATCAACACAAGATAGAAGTAAGCAAAGACGTAACATTCAATGAAAGAATGGCCTTCAGAAAATCTATTGAAGAAACTATAGAAGAAGAAGAAATTGAAGAACTAAATGAAGAAAACACAGAAGGTGAAAATGACGAAAAGGATCAACCTGATCATCCTATGGAGATATGTGAGAACACTGATCCAGATAATATACCAAAGAACAAGAAACGAACAGCTTGTCTTGAAGCTACCTTACAAGACGCAGAAAGAATCAAGGTTCCAGAAGGAACATCCAGGAAGACTAAAAGACCGAAAAGATTCTCAAGTTATGCAGCATACATGACAAAGCTTCTAGATGAGGAACCTACTACATTTGAAGAAGAAATTAAAAGGGAACAATGGAAAGAATCTATGACGGAAGAACATCAGTCCATTATGAGAAATGAAGTATGGGAAATTGTACCCAGACCAAAAGAGAAATCAGTTGTAACTTCAAAATGGGTATACAAGATCAAACATGCAGCAGACAGAAGCGTGGATAAATATAAGGCAAGATTCGTGGCCATAGGGTTCTCCCAGAAGGAGGGAGAAGACTATGACGAAACCTTTTCTCCGGTAGCAAGGTATACTTCCATCAGAACTATCATATCTCTTTCCGCTTCCATGGGATGGAATCTACACCAGATGGATGTAAAGATAACCTTTCTCAATGGAGCCATAAAAGAAGAAGTATATATTGAACAACCTCAAGGATTCGAGGTACACTCCAGAGACACTCATGTTTGCAGACTGAAGAAAGCTCTATATGGACTCAAGAAAGCTCCAAGGGCTTGGTATGTCAGGATGGACAATTATCTAACCAGACTTGGTTTTTCCAAGAGTCATGCAGATCCAAACCTTTACTACAAAGTTGTGAACAATGCACCTGTAATTCTACTGTTATCTGTTGATGATCTATTCATAATAGGTGAAGAATCTCTAATCATTTAGTGCAAGAAGGATTTAGCCTCTGAATTTGATATGAAAGATCTAGGTCTCATGCACTATTACTTGGGACTAGAAGTATGGCAGAAGCGTGGTGAAGTATTCCTTGGACAAGGAAAATATGCAATAAAGATCCTTCAGAAGTTTGGAATGATGGACTATAAGTCCATGGACACTCCTATGAATGCGGATATAAGAAAAGTGAAAGTCTCAGATTCCGATCCAGTAGATCCATCTCTATATTGGCAACTAATTGGAACATTGATGTATTTGGTAAATACTCGACCAGATATTTGCTTTGTTGTAAATACATTAAGTTAGTTCCAGGTAGAACCAAGACAAGAGCATTGGATAGATGCAAAGCATGTCTTAAGATATATTCATGGGACAATAAACTATGGTTTAAAATATACCGCATCCAGTGATATCCAACTTCATGGATTCACAGACTCTGATTGGGCAGGAAGTGCAGAAGACGGGAAGACTACTTCAGGTATGTGTTTCAGCTTGGGCTCCGCTATGATATCTTGGAGTAGCAGGAAGAAGAAGTTTGTCTCACTTAGTACAGCAGAAGCAGAGTATATGGCAGCTTGTGAAGCATGCACAAAAGAAGTATGGCTAAGGAAGTTAATATCCAATTTATTTGATCAGACTCCAGAATCGACCACAATATATTGTGATAATCAGAGTTGTATAAGATTATCCGAGCATCCAGTGTTTCATGAAAGGTCGAAGCACATTGAGATCAAATACT